>JAQQSW010007104.1:0-13784 GCA_028646575.1 Pseudocheirus occidentalis | reverse complement strand
TATAACTGAAGTGACAGAATCTTGTAACCTAAAAGTGAACAAACAAGTTAACTTTAAAAAAAAATAATAATAAAATAAAATTTAAAAAAAAAGAAAAATAAATAAATGCTTCTTTCACTGTTCTGACATGTTGCTTGTATTTTAGGTTGTAACGGTAGATTTTATTTTGGTTTAAGTTTACTTCCTATAGAATTTAGAGCCAGTGGGAACCTTGCTGGGCATCTTAGTCTAATGTCTTCCATTTTCATATGGAGAAACTTGGGCCAAAGGAAGGAAAATTGGTTCCCCCAATGACACAAGGTATCAGAAGCAAAGCCGGGCTCACAACCCAGATCTTCTAATGCTGAGCATTTTCATAGACTTGGCATGAATTTCACAAGAGAGGATATTTACTAGATAGAAATCTAAGAAAGCTGAAACTCACCAGTCGGTCTTTAAATATGCTTCACTTGGACTAGAAAGAAGTAGGGACTGTTCCAGATAAATAGGACGCCAGGTCGTAGATAAGTGGATGGTTGGGAATTAATTAGTCATGAGGTCCAACCATATGTCAGGTGAATGGCCTGATGTAGGGAAGAAATCAGCAGCAACAGCTGAAGACAAAATAGATCTAATTTTTCTAATGTCCTCACATGATGGTCTGTTTTACATCAAAAAATCAAAACTTTAAAACACAATTCTTTATTTAAACCTACTTTTTAATATATTTATTATCCCAGAGATAGGTTTAGGCTTCATTAAAAGTGAAAACTTCCTAAGAATTAGAGCTAATTAAAAGGGAAGTGGTATACCTCAAGAGGGAGGGAAGGAGAGAAGAAGGGAGGGAGAGAGAAAGGGAAGGAGGGAAGGAGGGAGGGAGAAAGGGAGGGAGGAAAATAGTAAATGAATTTGGAAATGATATGTTTCTACCCATAACCACCAGATGGCAGCACAGGAGAAGCAAAGGAAGGGTTTCTACCTTAAGGTCGCCACTGTTACCAGTAGCTAAGAGGTTTTTACTTTTGGTTGCATTGTTTTGGTTCTTAAGTTATCCCACATGTTACTTACCCTTATGTCTACAGGAGAAGGTGTCCTGCTCTGATGGTGAATAATAATCCTTTACTAAAGGAATCTACGTTTCTCAGGCTCCCAAAATGTGGGGATAGAGAGGGGGGAAGCAACTTGGAAAAAAAAGCCCAAAACAGAAGCAATTCCTTTTTCTTTATAATGTGGCTTGTGGCAAAAACCAACAGGCAGCTGTTTTTTAATCTGGGAGAAGTGTGGGGCGCTAAGCGGAGCACCAGCTCTGGGACTCAAGAGGGCTGGGTTCTAATTGTGAGCTGACTCTGCCACTTGGACATCGGTATGTCCTTGCAGAAGTCACCGAACCTTGTAGGACCTCAGATTCCTCATTTATACACATAAAGGGATATGTATGGATGATCTCCAGGCTACTTGCAGCTCTCAACATTAATGATTCTAGAATTTCAAACTGAAATGTTTTCATTTGACTCCTAATATTTTCCTAACTTTTCCTTTTATTTTTTTTTCCAATGACAATATTTCTTAGGGTCAGTGAGAGCTTCTTATCAAGGAAGACACTGAGTTTTTCAGGGGAGTTGTGAGCCAAACGTTTTCATAAAAATAAAAATGTTATTTAAGGCTAAGAGAGAGTCTCTGGGCACCATTCAGTTACTAAGGTTCATTCACAGAACACTAGCTTTTAGAGCTCGGCATATGTGTGGTAAGAACACTGGATTCAAAATCAGAAGACCTGGACTCTAATCCTGGGTCTGCCATCCCCTGTCTGGGTGACCTCAGACAAGTCATCTAACCTCTCTTGGTCTCAGTTTTCTACTCTGTACATAGGGCAGGAGAGTTGACTGTTTAACCTCTCAAGGGTCTTACTGCTGTCTATGTACAATTCAATGAATAAGTAAATAAAAATTCATTAAGCACCTACTATGTGCCAGGCACTGTGATAAGCTCTGGGGGATACAAAGAAAGACAAAAACAGCCCCTCCTCTCAAGGAGCTCCCATCCTATGACCCTAAAGAGATCTGATCATCTAAAGCCCCCCCCCTGCATGTCTGCTAGGTATTATCTTCATTTTGTAACTGAGGGAGGTAGGGGAAGCTAAGAACTTTCTCAAGCTCATGATTAACTTACAGCACAACTTTGGAAAGACATATACTCATTGACCAATGGGGTTTGGACAGAAGAGGCGGAGGAGCAATTCTCCAACAAGTCACTTGAAGGCAGCGGCTGTTACTTTTTTGTCTTTATATCTCAGTGCTCAGGGCAAGGCATGAAGTAGCAGTGCCTGAAAAATATTTGCTGGATTTGATGAAATAAAGGGAAAGACCTTTCTGTTATCTGTGAACTGCTTAAGCCTTCTTGGATTTAGAAAAGAAGATTAGAGGTTATCAATGACATACGAATTTTAAAAGTTCTTTCCAAGTTGCCATCACCCTACTGAAAAGCACTTCTTGAGGACAGTTTACTAGATAGTTTTGTGTTCACATGAACTGTGTTCAAATCCTGCTTGCCCCTTTGCTGTCTCTATGACCCTGAGCAAATAATTTCGTTTCCTGGGGAATGAGTTTTCTCATCTAGAAAATGGTGGATTAGATACTAAGATCCCTCCTTACAATTTTACCAGGCCTATATTTCATTAGTTTGTCAATGAGTAGATATTTGGTCCTGTGCAAAGAGAAGTACCATAAAGTGCCAATGTATTGCTTCTACCAGGTGTGAACTTAGAAATTTTTTGAGAAAAGTAAATTAGCTTAATTTGTTTTTAACAACTTGTCAGAGTTCCTAGTGCTTTATTATAATTATACCACCATCATGCTGCCATGTCTTCTTTTTTTTTTTTTACTATCCTATACCATGGCAGTATGTACTTTAATATTTTGGTGACTGGTGATATCATTGATGTAAATGCTCATTCCAGCAGTATAAATCTCAACCTATCCATACTTTCACATCCTAAGGTAATCCTTGTCCATATCCCCCTTTACAATGGGTTTGCTCTGAAGTCTAGAGACTCTCTTTTAGGATTCAATATTTATGGATACCAATGAACCATGCAAGCTGTTCCTTGGTTATCGCTAACTCTTAATATGCCATTGGTCCACATGTTTTTCTAGGCCAGTGGATCTCAACCTGTGGGTTGCAACCCCTTTGGAGGTCAAACGACCCTTTCACAGTGGTCACAGTGGTCACATGGGTTGCCTAAAACCCTCAGAAAACACCTATTTCTGATGGTCTTAGGAATAGAGACACTGCTCTTCTGTCTCCAGGCGGGTCCACCCATATGCAGATATGCCCACATGTGAGTATTAAAGGGTCAGGGCACTAGGAAGGTTGAGAACCACTGTTCTAGTCCTATCTATCTGATGTAGCTACTTTAGGCTACTTCTCCATTAGTGATAGAGCTGATTCATACCCACAATGACGTCTCTGTGGTCCATTGGGGAATCCACAGCTTTAATCCTTCAGAGGCTATAATTGGTCTCTGACTTGTAGTTATATAGCACAATCAAGAGAAAGTCAATGTTTAAAAAAACAGGCTTTTGATCGAGGGAAAAACTCAGGATCATTTAAAGCACTCTTGTCCTGTTTCCTTCTCCCATCTGCTTTGGGGCCCATTCCACTGTGTATGTACAGCCTCTTCCAAGGTGCCCGTACCAATGGTACAACCACACAGTATTGATAGCAAAAGCATATCCCAGATGATAAACATCCTTTAAAAAATGAAATCCCTTTTATTTTTGTATCACTATTTCCCAATGGATCTTTCTCCCTTCCCCTCCCAGAGAGTCATCACATTTTTTAAAAAAGAGTAAAGAGAGGCCTAAAACCCAGCAAAACAAACCAACATTCCAGAATTGTCTGATGCATGTAGCATTCTACACACAAAGTTCCCTACCTCTGTTAAGAAGGGGGCGGGGGCAGAGAAGAGAAAAGAAAAAACATTTATTATGGCCCAGGTACTGTACCAAGTACTTTACAAATACTGTCTCAGTTGATTCTCACAAACAATTCTGTGAGAGAGGTGCTGGTACCTATTTCATACCTGAGGAAACTGAGGCAGATGGAGGTTAAATGACTTGCCTAGGGTCACACAGCTAGTATCTTAGGCTAGACTTGAACTCAGGTCATCTTGACTCTAGGTCCACTGCACCACCTAGGCTACTTTCTTGTGTGACAATAAGCAGTCCCAATCTATTCTTTTATTCTTCCTGAATAGACTGACCAATTTTTGAGAGTGATCAAGATGTTCGCTTAGGAGATTCTGCCCATTTCCAGGATTTGAGGCAATGCTAATGCCATCTACAAACAGGAACATTTTGAGCACCTTACCATGGAGAGGGAATCTGTCTTCCATTTGGATTCTTCACTAAATTTCATTCATGATGGTGGCGAGCTTCTCCCACAAGCACAATTGTCTCTGTGTTTTGCCTTCCTTGACACCAACATTCAGGCTTTTTTACCTCTGTTGCTACATCTTTCAAGGCTTCTCGTATAACTTTTGAAGTATACTCAATATATATGCACTGTCTTCAAGGCAATGTTCTGTGCCAGCAAATACATGGATTTTTTTAAGATCAGCAAGCATGGTAGAATCTCATATTCTCCATGCTTTTCAGTCAATTGTGTGACTGAAAACAGGGTCTACTACTGACAATTGTTTGTAAAAGTTTTTCATTACCTTCTCATACCTTTACCAAGCTTGCCACAGATCAGATGCAATTTATTTTTAGGAAAATTTTGGTAGAGACAGAAAAGGAAATGGAGGTAGGAAGCCGGTAGGGTTTTTTTGGGAAGAGATTGGGGAAGGTGGCAGGTATCCTACAAACTTTTAGGAACCTTAAGCATTGATGCCTCATTGCCCACAAAATTCTTTCATGTCTCACAACAGCACATCCTGCTTGGTCTAAGCCAATTGTTCTTTCTGATCTGTTTTCTTTAAGCCTGGTTCTCCTTCCTTGTAGAACACATCAGAGACCCGGGTTCTAGAGTCCAAATATGGTAGCTCAGCTGTCATTGATGAAGAAAAGACTTTATTATGGAAATCTTTACAGGTCATTTCCTATTTTTGTTTCATTCCTTGCTCTCTTTGGTTCAGCTTTGGGAAGAACTGGCTTGGCTGAGTCTCTTGCCAACATTTCCATAAATTTCCGGGTTTCTTTTTCTCCATCTATTGTTTCTTCCTATTTGTATAAGATGACATTACTCAAGCTTCTATCATCCTCCTCCACAAGATTTCTAAAATGGATTTCTATTCTAAATCATTGCGGCCTTTGCTTGGCTGCATCTCTCTGCTTGGCAAGGAGATGAGGGATGTGCTGGCTCTGTTGGTTCCTAGACCTTGTGATCTCACTGTGCCAACTAATACATTTATTCCCTTAGAGAGTAGTGTTACTTTGTGTGGCTGTCTAGTCTTTTTTTGTTCATTATTTTCACCATCAGCTTGTTTAAAGAGGTCAGGTTCAGTCAACTCAGTTGTTTAAACAACTTATCTTCTCCTTCTTCATCTTCTAATTCATATTGATTTTTACCTTTGCTCTAACAAGTTAGCAGACTCTATATATAAACTGGTTTTTTTGTTCAGATATCATTCCCACACTGGTAATTAGTCATTTCCAGACTGTTAAAATATAGTCAAATTCATATTTAGTGATGTTATTCACAGCACCTTCTACCTGCCTTCCTTCTCAAAAGAAAGATACATGATACGTGAATGAGGAATTAGGTTTCTGATGAGTCTGAGAGCCTTTGACCTCTTCGTTTCTTACTTCTCAGAGCTTTCTTAAAGTTTTTGGTGTAATCATCCTTCCAGAAACCAAAGTTAATCACCTCAGAATCATACTTAACTCTTTCCTCTTTCTCACAACATATAATCACTCATTTTTATAGCTAGGTGGATCAGTGGATAGAGCCTAAAGTCAGGAAGGCCTAAGTTCAAATCTGACCTCAGATACTTACTAGCTGTGTGACCCTGGGCAAGTCATATAAACTCTGTTTGCCTCAGTTTTCTCATCTGTAAAATGTGGATAGTAATAGCACCAACCTCCCAGGAGTGTTGTGAGGGTTGAATGAGGTAATAATTATAAAGTGCTTTGCACAGTGCCAGGTACATAATAAATGTTATATAAATGTTAGTTAGCTATTTATCTCTCTCTCTCTCTCTCTCTCTCTCTCTTTCTCTCTCTCTCTGTCTATCATCATCATCGTTATTATTATCATTGTCATTGTTATTATATACTGGCCAGACAAAAAAAAAATAGGGATTGAGAGGAGGCGCAAGCCATGACTTGGTAGAACTTCTCTCCAAACTCCCCCACCCAGGTCCTCGGTAACACAGAGCAGTCTCTCATTATTGTCATTGGAGAGCTCCTCAGTAGTTAGGGAGATTAACCTTGTGGAACAGGCACACGGGATGCTGGAAACCTTTTGGAAAGTTGGGGGTGGGGGATACTGCCGAAAGCTCATAGCTAGAGAAGCCAGCCTTCGGGATGTCAGGTAGGGACTGGGTCACTCAGAATTCAGCTAAATTTTATTCTAGTTCCTGCAGATAGTTTCTGCAAGTGTCTTCCTCTTGCCATAGGAAGACCAAGGCTGGAACTTGCCCCCAAGTCATAGGTGGTAGTAGATTCTCATCCAGTGGGGAATGGAACCTGACCTCTTTAAACAAGCTGTTGGTGAAAATAATGAATAAAAAATACTATTTACCATTACTCTTGTCATTTTTGGCATATGATTGTGATGGAGTGTTATTGTGTCATAGGAAATGACAAGAGGAATAGTTTCAGAGAAAATAAAACATGGCAAACCTATGTGAACTGATGGAAAGTGAAGTGAGAAGAACCAGGAGATCATTGTGCCAAGTAACAGCAATGTTGTAATGACCAACTGTAAAAGACTTGGCTACTCTGTTCAATACAAATGATCCAAGACAATTCCAAAGGACTCATGAGGAAAAATTCAATTCATCTTCAAAGAGAGAACAGAAAAATTTTGAGTATAATTTGAAGTATAATTTTCTCACTTCCTTGATTTTTTTTTGCCTTTTTCATGATATGGCTCATATGGAAATATGTTTTGCGTGATTTTACTTGCTGTATCAGTGGGTGGGGGAAGGTGGAAGGGAAGGAGGGAATTTGGAACTCAAAATTTCTAAAGAAAAGAATGATAAAAATAAATTTTAAAAAGATATGGAGGTAAAGAAGCCAATCAGACATAGCTTTCTCCCTAAGGATATTTGGGGATAGGGGAAAGTATGATTGTGTGACCTTCTCTAATTTTTTTGAGGATGTAATCAAGTCAAAATGAACACCATAGGTAGTATTGAAAGGGAAAAAGTCAGAGAGGGGTAACATAAAGACTGGGGTTGCTATTTATAGAAGAGGAGAGAAGCCCCAATATGGCCCAGGGGACAGATTCCTGGCTCTGGAAGTCAAGGATATGAGTTTAAATCCCACCCCTGGGGTTTCTCCCTCTCTATTCAACCCTCCCCCAACTGCTGAGAAGACAAGTGAAATATCAACTATACATGTGAATAATGTAAAATGTATTTCCATATTAGCCATAGCATGAAAAAAGCAAAAATAAATAAATGAAGGAAGTATGACTTTAGGCAAATCATTTCACTTTCCTGAGCCTCAGTTTCCCTATCTGAAAAATGAAGAGTGAAATATTAGCCAGGTGACCTCTGTGGTCCATTCTAGATCTCTACCTATGCTTCTATAAACTTTATAACATCATTTAGTTCAAGTCACTCATTTTAAGAATAAAGAAATTGAGTCCCAAAGCAGTTTAGTTACTTGTGCATGGCCATATAGGCCATTTAGCCAGGCCTTCTGATTTCAAATGAAGAAAAGAGGAAAAAAGGAGAATTATGGACTAATTTTATATGTAGGCTCTGTAGATAGCCACTTTAGCACACGTTGTTGGTAATACCCCTTTCTTCTATGTTATCTATACCTCCAGCATGGAGCTGCCAAAACTCAAGGACTAACATGACTTTGGGATGACTTTGGTTACACCCTTGTGCTTGCTTTTCAATACAGCCATGTAAATGAGCACATGCCCAACCTGTAGTAGCCTATGCCCCAAAAATACACTGAAATCTTCAAAAAGTTTAATAACTTTTTTGTCTCTCCTTGTTCCTTCTTGTTAAATCTTCATAACAAGCTGTATCTCAGGAACGAGGCATATTTTCTTCAAACAGGTGGCTGTTTTCAATAAATCAATAATCATTTATTAAGCACCTATTCTGTATCAGGCACTGTGCTAAGCACTAGGGATACAAAGAGGCAAAAGACTCTCCTTGCCCTCAATGAACTTACAATCTAATGGAATGCAGTATTTTTCTTAAGGAGAGGGATAAGGGAGCGATGAGTATGTGTGAAGCGGGAAAGGGGGTGTTGCTTTTGCAAGAAGAGGCAATGCAACTTGGATAAACCAGTAGAAAATTCTATCTCCACTCCCAAACCAGATTTTTTCTGAACTTGCTAAGAATGCAATCATCCTGTATCATTAGCTTTTCTTCTCTTGCTGTGATAACTCATTGTGTGACTTAGTTTGAGTACTTGTATCCCCTGCTCATGGAAATTCTTCTCTTCTACTTACTCAGAGTAGTTTACTCTCATTTCCACTGTTTCTGTGATTACTTTTTTGAGTTGTAGGTCTTAGAAAAAGAGTTTCCTGCTTTAGTCAATTTGGTTTCCTATCGTGACTCGCAATCTTCCTCTATTCCGTGTTCTTTTCAATTTTACTATTTTTTTTAAATTGCCACTTCTTTTCCCCCCATAGACTTACATGGAATCTTTCTCATCTATCTTTTTAATTCACAAAAGTGTAATCTTCAAAATTAATTTTATTAAGCTATTTCTATTCATCTCTGATTCTTCCTAAATTTTTCCTTTCATGATCCCTATTATCTGATTTGGTTTCCACATTTACAATATTAAACAGTTTCTTCCTATTAGGATTAAGTCTTCTGGAGCCAAGATCATATATGGAATTAAAAAAAACTATTATGTCCCAAAATTAGGAATGAAAAGCATAAATTATCAATTGTTAGAAAGAGAGAGTTTATATGTTCCAGTGAGATGATGACTAGAAGAATATCTCTAAGTTTGGAGAGCTGCCATATTCCCAGAATACTTATGGCAGGGTCAATGCTTAGAACATTGGTTTAAAGTGCATCTCCTATGATGCTTTGAGAGCAGAGAGACACACATCTCCTTTGAAGAGAGGTCTTTGTAAGGAACTGAGGAAAGACAGAAAGTTTTTTTTAATGAACAAGAAAGGAGAAAGAGGATAGAGTAAAAGACAATGGATAGTGAAGGGGAAAGATATCCATCATTCTAAAGTTTGTGGTGTCTAGTCCAAGAGCTCCTGTAAGGGTAGGCAGATGTGGGCTGGATCTTAGCACAAGGTATAGATATAGGTCACTTAAAAAAAAACACCATGAACTGAGTAGGTAATAATCTTTCCAGACCTGCGAGGTGGTAGAAGAGATGAATGAATAATAGTTTATGCCCCATAAAGAGAGAAATTAGTGCCATCACTATTCAAGAAACTAAGATATAGAGATGACAATGGCCAGCGTTCCTGCAATATTCCAAACTAAATGGAGAAGCCTAGCACCCATCCCACCCCATCCCAAACAGTGGTTACTAGATTAGTGTACCTAGCATATTTTATACCCAGAAGAGACCCTTTTTTAATCCCCTTCCTCTATGAAACCCAGTAAAACTTTTCTTTTCTTGAACTTTCTAGGCATAATCATGCCAGTAAAAAAATACCATAGTAAAAAAGAAAAAAGTGATAAATTACCACTTTTGAATTACATTTATGTATTTTTAAAAGGGGGGAAAAATTACGCCTATGTATTGGTCTATGCCAATAATGAATAGTAATGTTTTTAAGCTTTAACATCTAAAATTTGTAACTGACTCATTAATGACATTGATTTGGGCAACAGGACAGCCAGATTTGTCTATCTTTGCATATAGCTGGTCAAAGAACATTTTTTATTCATTATAATTGGTGAAAGTTTCATTAACATGAAACAACAGATATACAAATAGGGAAAAACTAAAATATAAGATACATTTGGCAGAGATTCTTAAAAATCTCACTTCACATGTAAATTGTAATAAAAATGGAAACATCTACAATACTACTTAATTACTAAATCCTATCAGTGATTTAACTTTTTTCTAAATTCATTCTTTAGTTTTGAAAATTAATATAATTTTAAAAGAAAAGCAGATTTCTATTTTAAAGACTTTATATGGTAAAGTTTGGTAAAAAAAAATAGTTTATGTTTGAACTCAAATTTGTTCTTACCTAACAGAAATATTATACCTTGTAGTTCAGTCTGTTTTTACCATTTTAAGTTGTAAACACAAATAAAAACTTCAAGAGTTGAAGTGATTTCAACTCTTTTTGTTCATGTTTATAATCACTTTGCTGTTGTTTTATTTCAAATGTATTGTTTAAATGCAAAACTGTATAATACCTAGATGTTTAGAGACCACACAAAAATTAAAGAGAATGTGAATTATTCCAGACTATTAAGAACCTGCTCTAGAGGTCAGTTATGATCCGGAACCAATTTTTGGATTTTAGATTAAGGAAAGGTTTTTGCAAAAGGGAGTATTTTACCATTAGATTGTAAGCTCTTTGAGGGCAGGGTCTGTCTTTTGTCTTTTTTTGGTATCCCCAGTGCTTAACCCAGTTCCTGGCATACAGAAGGCACTTAATGCAGATTTATTGACTGACAGACTGATACTGAAATTACTTGAATTGCTGATGGGAGGTGATAAAAAAAATAGAACTCTTGGTCAGTTTTATTATTGTTTCTAAATTCTTGATAGACAATGCATCTCCTTATTGCCTGCATGCACGTTGGGCAGATTGCTCCCACTACCACAATCCAAATACCCTGGTGGCCACTAGCTCTCCTTGAAAGTACAGCATTTAACCCAGTAACTTTTTCATCTCCAATGGTGTTGAAGGATTGAGGAATCTCTAAAGGGTATTGTTTGCCCAGTTTCCCCTTTGCTTGGGAAGCAGTGAGAAAATGAAGTGGAGTGAAGACTCACAACTCTTCATTCCTAAGGGATTAGGGAAAATGAGGTGGCTAGCTTGTACTGCTGATGTTGGGAGGGTGAGCTCTGGCTAATGCCATATTTCCTAAATTCACCAGCAGTTAATTTATTAAGCAAATTATATTTGTTACTTTACTTAGGATATGAAGTCTAAGTGATTTGAAGTCGATGTTCAAGTACTAGACAAGAAGAGTTTCCAGGGGAATGGGAACAAAGCCAAGATTAACAAATA
The DNA here is from genome assembly GCA_028646575.1 of Pseudocheirus occidentalis. NCBI lineage: Eukaryota > Metazoa > Chordata > Mammalia > Diprotodontia > Pseudocheiridae > Pseudocheirus > Pseudocheirus occidentalis. Next base: position 2,441 of record JAQQSW010007104.1, on the reverse strand, counting down.
ATCATAGATATTTTTTCCACAGTCTACCTGTAAAACATTCTGCTTTCACAAGTCCTATTGCATGTAGGACACCTGTTGCAGGTGACTTTTCTTAAATGAAGGGGTATCCAATTTCAGTCAGGACTATGAAACAGTCATTGTGCATTGTATAATATGGAAAAGTCACCCTGTCCTTCTAGACAATGACTAGGATGTGGAGTCAAGAAGACTTGAGATTGAATTCTGCCTCAGAAACATACCAGCCCTAAGACCTTGAGTAAAACATGAAACTCATCTGAGCCTCACTTTCCTCACGTCTAAAACAATGTCCTCCAAGATCCCTAACGGCTATAAATCTATGATCCAAGCCTGGAGTAAAAAATATGTAATATAAATTATTTGATGGCCCATATAAATGTTTATTCAAGGCTGGATGACAATATTGGGACTGGCCAGACAATGATTGTTTTCCAGGGTTTGAGGAATCATTAAGAGCTATTCAATGCTTTTTGAACAAGCGCTTTTAGTGATACAAATAAACAGTTGCCTCTTAAGGGAAGGAAGTAGATGAACCAAAGCAATGGATTCTTTAGTATAGAACTTCTTAACATTTTTGTATATCAAAGCAGGCTGGGAAAGCCTATGAATCCTTTCTCAAAAGGATGCTTTCAGTGCATAAAATAAATGGAATTGCAAAGGAATTGAAATAGATGTAATGTTGTTTTATTTTTCCTATCCAAGTTCATAGACCACCTCTCTGAAATCTATCAGTCTCATCTGTGGATCCTCCTTTAAGATCCCTTAAATGTGAAGATTCTTGTGAGACATATAGGGGGTGAAAAAAAACTTTCTTGTGATGAATTGAAACTTCTGACATGGATTGTGGTGGACACCTGTGTGTTATGCATATATATGTATATTTATACATGGACCATAATATACCAGGCCTAGAAAAAGCTGCTATAAATTACAGAACATGAGGATTGAAGATTAAAATGTTTGCATTGGATGTCAGAAAGCCTCGTTTGACAGTTTTGTCTAGGTAGAGGGGCTGGAAGGGAAAGGAGTGGGCAGACATGCTACACATTCCTCTCCTTTTTTACTCGGCCCTTGAGCATCCCAAATAGAAACAAGAGACTGTATAAAGACTAGAAGGAAGCATTTGGCAAGAAAAGTGATGGCAGATGGGCCTAGGAATTGAATTGGAGGAGGACAGAAAGCTGGAGTGCATTTGGGAAATTTTGCAGTGCTTTTAACAACTCTAAGCTGCTCCTGGGCACCCAGACCTTATCTTCTGACCACAAATATTCTCCCAGTCATGCTGTAGGGTTGCAAATCTTGGAATGCCACAATCTCTGCATAATGAAAGTTGCAGGTGGCCAAATGGTCAATGAAGAGACCCATAGTGGATGCCAGAGGGCTGCAACACATTTCCAAGAATGACCTACTCTCAAGAAATGGTATGAACGTTGAAGAAAGCTGCAGAAAGGTGTTCAGAAACGGAGATGGGAAGGTCATGGCAAGACCAAGGAATCGATGACACAGTGCCCCAGTGCTACAATAGTATACAGGAAACCAGCCCAAGGAGCTGGCAGGATCCTCACAGAGGTGCTTAACCTGGGGGTCTATGAACGTCTTTGATATTTTGATGGCTATGTCTCAGTATAACTGGTTTCCTTTGAAATCCTATGCATTTAATCACCTTCCTCTGAGAACAGGCTTCCCCGGGCTGCCGAAGGCATTAAACAATACTAGGTCAATGACACTTAAAAAGTTAAACCCCCTAACTAAAGGGAGGCATCTAGCGCGTTAGGTGTCTCTTCCATGAAAGATGGGCTGGAGAACCTGGGCGAGAGTTACACGGGAGGAGAAAATATGAAAAAATTCCAATCTGTACCAAGGGAGGGATGCCCACATTGATGGACACCCACAGAGTCCCCGAAGTCCCTGGGTATCCCTGTTGATATTGCTTGTCCTTCACAAAGGTGGATGACAAAAGAAATCATTTAAGGCTTTCTACCTCTTCCCTCCCCTCCAAAGTTGGGGTGCACATGTACAAGTGACTCTGAAACCTCACCTTCATAAACTATGTTTTCCAAAATTCCACATGGTCCTAGAAACCTTCCCTCTGCTATAAGTACATCCCTTCTTCATGATGGGTTACTAGGCATAGTGCAGTGGTGCATTAAACTTGGTGAATTTTCAGGCTCCAGAACTTCAAAGAAATTGCTAGGCTTCCTCTTTTCCTCAAATGCTTAAATAAACCTACTATTTTTAGTTTAAGCACTGTAACTGAATTTGCTGCCTTTCCCCCCACCCTGTGCATGCATTCTCTCTCCCTCCTCCCCCCTCTCTCTGTTTCTGTCTTTCTCTCTACCCCTCCCATCTCTTCCCCCTCCCTCCCTCCCTCTCTCTTTTTTCTCTCTTTCCCTTCCTTTCCCTTCCATTTCCTCCCTTCAAAA
>JAQQSW010007103.1:0-13784 GCA_028646575.1 Pseudocheirus occidentalis | reverse complement strand
AATTTGTATACATCCCCCTGCCTGGATATCTCCTTTGTTTTATCATAGTCTTGTATCTCATTAATTGTTGTACATACTATTTTCACCTGTTAAATAAAAGCTTCTCAAGTGCAGAGACTTTTTTTTATCTACTCTTAGCACTAGTACAGAGATGAGCACAAGAGTGCTTAATAAATTTTCATTGAGTTTAATTATGCACAATTCTGAAAAAGGTGATTGCCAGGGAATGAACAGCTTTCAAAATTATTTTAGGTTGGCAGAAGAGTGTTTCTAGCTATCAAAAGATCTATAATAATCTTGGCTGTTTCTTAATTGCTAGACAAAAAAGTGCATTCACTGTTGTAGCTAAAATGCTATTTGGCTTGAATCAGTCACAGAAATCAAACCATGAGCAAGATAAATGATTCCCAACCATGCTCAGTACCAGCATAGATGTTGGCACCCTAGCATAGGGCCTTGTACACAATAGTCAATCAATATTTATTGAATGAATGAATGACTTGACTGCCAAGTTGGACGCAGTTCTCAACACTGGTGATTATACTCATGTACCCCTATAATCCATATTCTTGAAAGAAAAGTCCTGAGCCTAACCAATTCACACGATACACCATAAGTCATAGCTAAAGACACCACAACTAATATTTGTAAAGAGGAAAGAACAAAGAGAAAAAGGCATATGTTGTTCTCTTTTGAACCTTTTTATTCCTGAAACTAGTTGGTTTTTTGTTTAGTGATGTTTTCTGTCATAAAACCCTGACTATATGAAATAACATTAAAGTCAATTATTAAAAGATTCACATCATTACCCTTTTGTCCCATTCTGTCTTCTTCCAACTGTGCGTAAAGATTGTGTCTTCCTGGGGCAGCTAGGTGGCACAGTAAATAGATTACTGACCCTGGAATCAGGAGGACCTGAGTTCAAATTCGATGTCAGACACTTAACATGTACTAGCCGTGTGACCTTGGGCGAGTCACTTAACCCCAATTGCTCTGCCCTCCCCATTCAAAAAAAGAAAGATTGTGTCTTCCTAAAGTTAGCGATCACTATGTTTTAGTTTTTAATTCATTTAGTTTTTGAAAATAATCTAGCTCCTTTTTTGCATTTGTACTTACCTTCCCCACCCAACTTTCCCCATTTTATAAATAAGAGGCTAATCCTAGTGGTGGTCAGGCTTCAACTTTTCCAGGGAGCTACAACCACACTGGTGAATTTGGGGGCATCTAACCACTTTTGAAGTCTCAGACACCAATCAAAGGTTGTCCTCTCCCCACACATATTTACTAGGTAGAGCAGGACACTGAGAAGCTGTCAGAAGATAATAATAATAATAGCTAAAATTTATATAACAGTTTAACGTTTCCCTAAATGTAGCTGCTGTTGTTATCCCCATTTTACAGATGAAGAAACTGAGGCACACATAGGGTAAATGATTTGCCCAAGGTCATACAGGTAGCATATCTCTAAGACAGGATTCCAGATTCAGATTTTCTTGACTCCAGGTCTGGTAATCTGTCCACTCCACCACCCAGCAATCTCTTGTGAGCTCCACCATCTCTAGAACTGAAAACACATTTCAAATTCTATCTGCTGCCTGGTGTCTTTTAAAAAAAATTTTTAAGAAAACAAAGTAAAAGATGAAGGGGAGATGTATCCAGAATTCCCCAGCTTCCTTGGATCCTCAGTCACAATTCCCAGAGTTTTCCAACAGCATTAGATTAATGAATGTTGTGAAAACCAATGAAAACGATCACTGTCTTATCTAGTGCTGATGGACAGCTCATGGACAGTCAATGGTGAAAAGGTGAATTCTCCTTTACCTACATTTTCCATATCCTGTAATAACCTCATCTGGGAACTGATAAACAAGTTTTTTGCATATAATCTTGATTTACTAAATGGTAAAATGGATAATTATGCTACTTGCTGTCCACTTTTCCATTGAAGAAATAATAGCAGCTAGCATTTATATAAAATTCTATGGACACAAAGAACTTTGTGTATATTATCTCATTTAGTCCTCACAAAGTAGGTTCACTCTGAAGCTCATAGATTAAACCACAATAGGTCCCTGCCCAAGCTCCACTTAATGGCTGTATTTTGGACTCTCCTGGCTTAGAGTGAATGTCTGGGGTAACTGTTACTCTTTGGAACAGCAAGCCTCAGGGTCTTCCCCTGCCAGCTTGATTTTTTTTTCCTTTTTCTAATTAAAGGAGTCATCCCTTGACTCTCTTCTGAAAGAGGTCTATTCACTGAATGTGCATTACCTCACTCTAAGTGAGACAGAAAAGGCCTTAGCCTAAAAGGGCCAGGGTATGCCATTGCATCTTGGGTCATTTCCAGTCACCCTGATGGATATCTGGCCACTGGACCCAGATGGCCCTGGAGGAGAAAGTGAGCCTGGTAACCTTGCACAGGCCTCCCTCACTCAAAGAAAAGTCAACTGCAAGTCATGTCATCATTTCCCTGATGTCATGGTCCTCTTTGAAAATGAAGGACAAACACAACAACAACCATTTAATGAATACTTGTTCTGTTGATTGAATGATACAAAACTTACCACTAGCTATGAATTGGACCAATCATTCTATAAAGCAATTTGCAACTCTACCCAGAAAGTTACCAAACTGTGAATACCCTTTGACCCAGCAATAGCACTAGTAACTAGTATAATTCCAAAAAATGAAGAAAATGACCCAGTTTACAGCAGCTGCCCCTGTAGTGGCCTCTGGAATGTTGTCATGCATTCTGCCAGAAGGAAACTAAGAGTAATCGACAGACATATTTAAGGATAAACAGCAGTTTTAGCATTAAAGGAAGTGGTAGGTAAAATCTATGATTGGTCTGTTTTTTAACCAATTAGTTTCTCTTCAGAGACAGTGTCCAGGTCAGTCACTTTCCCTAATGTCATATGAGAGATGGCAAAACAATTAGTGGCTATTTGATGGGTTGAAGTAGGAGTGAGTTCCCAAGAAGTGACATTTATCAACTGAAGCAAATGTGCTTTGGGAAAGGACTGAGTCCATAGTCAGTCATAGGCTTAGGAAAACCTGATGTAATTTATCGATTCTTCTAACATCTAAATGGAATTTGAGTATAGGCAATGATTATAAGATCTCAGAGGCCAAGAGAACTTTAGAAGTCAACTGGCCCAATCTCCCATCACTGAAGTAGAATATATAAGACCACTTCTTAGTGGGATGTTATAGAACAGATTCCTATTAAAGTCAGCAAGACAGTGCAGTATATACAGTGAAGGAAGTGGAGTCAGGAAAACCTGAATTCAAATCCTATTACAGACATTCCCTACCTGTGTTAACCTGGGCAAGTCACTTAGCTTAACCTCTCCAGTCTTGGATTTCCTTGAAAATCATAAAAGCACCTACTTCTCAGGGTGGTTGTGAGAATCAAATAAGTTAATACATATAAAGCATTTTGTAGGCCTTTATATATTTAGAGACCACTCTACAATAAAATTAAAATGTTAACTATTATTATGTAAATAAAGGCTATACCAAATGATCTCTGAAGTTCTTTTTAACTCTCAGATTCTATCATCAGTAATGGAGAGATCACTACCACATGAAGCAGAATATTCCATAACCGGACAGAACTAATTATTAAAAATTATTCTTGCTCACACTAGGCATAATTTGCCTCTTTGTAACTTTAACCATTGGTCCTACTTCTAATCTCTGAAGTAACACAAACTAGATCCATTCCCTCTTTCACCAGTCTTTCAAATTTTTGAAGACAGTGATTGTGTTTTACTCTAAATGTAATCTTCCACAGACTAAAGTGTTCCCAGTTCCTTTAATCCATCCTCGAACCATTGGGTTTCCAGATCTTGTGGTGTCCTGGCTACAATCCCCAGGACCATCTTCAACTTGATTAAAGTGATGACTCATTGCTAATTCTGGATACTAAGCTCTAAGATAACAAGAAGAACTGGCTGAAACCAAATGGAATGTGCCAACTTGGACTTTTTTAGACCACCATAAAGTTTACATTATTGGAATTTAAAAGATAACAGTCAAGAGATTACTATCTAGCAAGCATGTAGAATAAAGACAGCCCCATAGAGAAACTGAGGTGAGGGCTGGGGTTTAGTACCAAAAGAAGTTCTATAGCAACCAGTGCCCCAGAGGGCATTATCTTCCCATTTGAGATCCCACAGAACAGGTCTAGTCCCTCTTCCTGAAGACAACTCTCTCTCTCCTGCCCCCCAAATCTTCTCTTCTCCAGCTTACAACTCACCGTGTTCCAGATTGCCTAAAAATTAGAATTGGCCAAAAATGGAATGGATAGTAGGAATAGATAAAAGGATAGTAGGCATCGCCATCACTGCAGGTTTTCAATGGATGCTGGATGTCCACTTGTTGAGTGTTGTAGAGAGGATTCTTGTCCAAGTTTGAATTGTGTTTCATGACCTCTGAGGCGCCTTCCAGCTCTAAGATTTTGGAGTTTTATAGGACTCATTCCCCTAAATTCAAGATCAAACTATAAAGTCAAATTCTAACTCTAACTCCAAAGCATCTTTGGTTCACTGTCCTGACTGAAATTATAAAACATGTGTTATAAGTGAGAAGCTTAAACAACAAGCAGGATATAGTAACTAAAGCCCTGGACTTGGAATAAGAAAAGCCTTGTTAAAATTCCACCTTAGTTACTATCTGTGTGACCCTGGACTAGTCACTTAACTTTTCTGGGTCTCAGTTTCCTCATCTATAAAATAAGCATTCCTTATGGATATGATTTGTATGATTACCATATAACCTATATGGAATTGCTTGCCTTCTCAATGAGGGGGAAGGGAGGGAAGAAGGGAGAGAATTTGGAACTCAAAATTCTACAAATAAATGTTAAGAATTGCTGTTAACATGTAACTGGGGAAAATTAAATATTAAATAAATTCCCCAAAAAAGTGTTCCAAGGATTAGACAGGATAGAGTCTATTCTGTGTTTTATAAACCTTAAAACACTATGTAAATGTGAGTTGTTATCATTAGCATTATCCACTGAAAGGCAGCACCATGTAATGGAAAGAGGGTTGTTATGGGAGCCAAGAAAAGCTGAGTTTTAACTCCTGCCATACTGGCTGTGTCATCCTGGGCAGGTCATTTATCCTCTCTGTGTTTTAGGTGACTCTTAAAGACTCTATGTTTTGGCAAAAGTGACACCTTGCACTGGTAGGGCATGCTGCCTCATTCCATGGCCCCTCATATTAATGAAAGCACACGTTCACTTCCCATCCCCTAAACCTGAGGCCAAACATCACCAGATCTTATTATTAGCCTTTACTAATGCTGTTCCTCCTGCCTCTGCTGCCCTTTCCCTTTCTCTCTACAAGTCCAGGGCCTTCATTTATTCCCTTCCAGACTTTACGCCTCCTTCCTAAAGCCTTCTGGAACAGAATCCCACCTTCCTCAAAGTTTTCCTTGCTTTGAGTTTGTTCAGCATTGGATGAGTGCAGTCTTTCTCTACCCTATCATTCAATTACTATGTAGTCTCTTGGCTTCTTCTCTAGGGTCAATTGAACTGCAGGTAACCACATTATACTCTGTGCTTACTTTGTGCTCCTCAGGGACTCTGGGTCATTCAAGTGTCCAGACTTAATGGTTACATATTAAATCACTCTATCTCAAATACATATGTACACATTTCCACCTCTGTTCAAACTTTGGTCCTCACCTGGAATGCACTCTCCTTAACTGTCAGAGATCTCAAACCAGTCTGCAGACATGGTGATGCTTCCTGATCTCCAAGCAATAGCATGCAACTCTTTTCCCTTTATTCAAGTGCAACCCAGAAAACATTTGTCAAGCACTTAGGTGTACGGCATTGTGTTAAGTAGTAGGGGTGGAAAGCAAAAGAGGAAGTCCCTACATTGGAAGAGCTTGTGGTCTAATGAGGGCTAGCGGCAGGAAAGATACAGAATGCAACCCCAATTCGTATAAAATAGATTGAGCTAGACACAAAGGGAAGATCAAACTAAAGTACTCTAGGAAAAATTTGGAGGGAAGAGATCACCTTCAGCTGCAAAATTCAATAAGGTGTCAACTGAGAGGAACCTGGAAGAATGAAAAAGGATTTCAGCAGGTCAAAAGGGTGTTAGAGATACATAAAGAGAGGGTGATATGCAATTGTACAAAGAGGCAGGAGAATGAAGGACCAGAGAACATGGTCCAGTGTGTCAGGAATGTGAAAGGGCATGAAAGGAAGCAGTAGCAAATCATGCTACAAAGATAGGTTGAAGCCAAATTCTATAATTTGGTCCTTAAAAGTCAGGCTAATAAGCTTTTTTTCCTTTAAGTTCCCCCACACTGGTGAAATCAAACACCATCCAACCTTACCCCACCCCGGCATAATGATAATTGGGTTTTGTTGGGTTTTGTTTGGTAGTATTCATCTCTTCATGACCCCGGGAACCATATTGTCCATGGGGTTTTCTTGGCAAGGATACTGGAGTGGTTTGCATTTCCTTCTTCAGCAGCAAAGGCAATAAGAGGTTGTGACTTGCCCAGGGTCACACAAAGTGTCTGGGGCAAGATTTAAGCTCAGGGTTCCTGACTCTAGACTCAGTGCTCTATCCACTGAGCTATCAAGCTGCCTGACTAAATAATCATTGGGAGCCACTGATAATTCATCAGCTACTGATAATTCAGTGATGAGACATATACCTGTGCATTAGGACAGCTAATTTGGAGGCTATACAATGGACAGATTAGAGCAGTGAGAGACCAAAAGCAGGAAGACTTTTATGAGACTATTGTAAAAGAGCATAAGTGAAGGATTATGTAATGGCTTGAACCAGGGTGGATGAATGGAGGGGGGAAGTAAAGAGAAAAGTTAAAGATGACTCTTATATTTTGAGCCTGCCTGCATAAATAATGGCATTTACAAGATTTGGGAGAGAGGAATCAGGTTTAGTGCACACAGATAACTTATAAATTTAAAACAAATGTGTGATTTGAGACTGCAACCAACGCTCTAAAGTCCTTCAAAATCCAGTTGTCGTCTCATCTCTTCCACAGAACTTTCCCCAAATACCCCAACCCATAACTCCCTCTCTACCTTCTGATCTCCTGCAGAAGTCACCTGGAACTTAACATATTCTACTAAAAATTGTTGTTTGGAGTGACCTCATGGCTTTTGTGTGATTCTTACGCTTCCTATCTGTGTGATCCTGGCCAGGTCACTTAACTTTTGTGTGCCTCGGGTGACTCCCTGGGACTTACTGGTGAAGGGAGCTCCCCATGCTAAGAAAAGCACAGCTCCTATATTATTACATATTTTTTTACATATATATTCTATTTCCCCATCTAAACTACATGCTCCGTGAGCACAGAGACCATTCCTCACAGTATCTTGCATACATTTAATCAGGGTGATTATGCTTGTCTCAATAACAAAATTAAACAGTAATTCCTCTCTAGGTGCCTTCCAAACGTTTGATTCTATAAAAAAAATTATGAATAGTAGAGTTAGTGGATCTTATCAGCCCCAATAGAGAGGACAACATGACCACAGCCACTCCTTGAATAAAGTACTGAGTTACTTGGAACTACATGTGCTAATATACAATTATAGCACCAAATTCAGAGCTGTGCACATAAAGACGTTTGATCAATATTTGTTGAAAGAATGAACAAATGCACTTACTGACCCACACATAATTGCAGTTTTAGGAATATTCATTTTTTAAACAATTTAGTGGCAAGATTTCCAGAGTTCTCTAGAAGCTAATTCTGAATCACTAAAGAAATCTCTATCCTGAGGCCCTGAAACAAGCCTCCCTAAGAATTAGATTTTGCCACAACAACCAGAAGGAAAAAAAATCCCCCAAATAATATTTTTCTCATGATCAGTACAGGTGACAGGATAAAATCAAGCGTGCCATAGAATCCAATAAAGTACATTATAATGAAAAGACCACTAGATTGGCGATCAGGAGACCTAGATTCTAATCCGAGCAAATTCTCTGTGTGACTTTGAAAATATTATTTCCCAATTTCCTCATCTGTATAATAAAGGGATTGGGGGACGGCTAGGTGGCACAGTGAACAGAGTACCAGCCCTGGAGTCAGGAGGACCTGAGTTCAAATCCAGCCTCAGACATTTAACACTTACTAGCCGTGTAACCTTGGGCAAGTCACTTAACCCCAATTGCCCTACCTTCCCCCCTCCAAAAAGCAAAATAATAATAATAATAGTAATAAAGGGATTAGGCCCAATAATTTCTAAGGTGCCTCCTAGCTCTGATACCCCATGTTGTGTTCTAAAGGTCTTTTAGCCAGGTGGTCTAGAGCATTGCTCTTAGAATCAGGGAAACCTAGGTCCAAATCCTGCATCAGACACTAGCTTAGTGGCCCTGGACCAGTCACTTAGCCCTTTCTGGCCTCAGTTTCCTCATCTGTAAAATGTGGAAAACAATAGCACCTATCTATAAGGTTGGTTCAGGAATCAAAAGAAATAGCACATGTTACAAACCTTAAAGTACTATATAAGTGTGAGGTATTATTTCTAGTTCTTATGTTCTATGTTCTTTCTTCTAAGATCCCTTTCTACTCTGGCATTCTAAGATTCTCTAAAAGTAAATGCATAAAATAGAGTTGTCCTTAACACTAATGATGCCAGGTGTAGCACTTTAATAGGCTGAAAATAAAATTGCTTTTAAAAGGCAAGAAATCAATTATCTGTTTTCCAGAAGGCTGATTCAAAGCTGGGATTTCTGTGGAAGCACCCCTTCACATTTCACTTCCTGATATTAATTACATTGCCATTCATCATCCATCATGGTAATAACTTGCTCTCAATGGGAATGGTTCTGAGATGAAATATACTTTCTTCACTGTGTGGAGCATTGCAAAATGAAGGGGTTGAGAAATTTTTTTAACACCACAATGGAAAGATTTTCAAATATTATATGTGCTCATCCAAATTTCATCTTTGACATCTACATCTTATTTTAAATAGACTTTATATTTTTCAGCACTTAGAGCAAACTCTGGTAGTAGATGACTTTGGAGCCAGGAGGTCTTGGGTTCAAATCCCACCTCTGACTCATACTTACTGTGTGGCTCACTTAACCTCTCAGGGCTCTAGGCAGTTCTTGAAGGGTTGATGGATTGAAGGTGGCAGGCTACACAGGAAGAGGAGAATGTCCTCACCCAGGAGTTCTTTATACCAATGAAATCATACATCCACTCCCTTTGCCTTTGAATTCTCTTAGTCTCCAAATGAAAATTTTCATTAAGACAGCAGGGCTTTATTAAAACTATATAAGCATACCCATTTCCAAGCTTTTTAGAAAGAACAGTTAGTAAATAAGTCACAATATTCTTATATTCACCAAGATTAAAAATGAATTTAACTATTTTAAATAATATTTAATTTTTAATGTAGCATTTTAGCATAATTTTGTAAACCAATAGCATATGTCTAGAACACCAAGGAAACAGTTTATCTTCACCATTGTGACTATTTTTCAAGGAAAAAGTTCACAGAAGGAAAATGAAAATTCAATGCCTGGTAAGTGGGCATTTGCTACAATAGCCCTAACATTGGCTTGCAGTACTGACTCAGAACTATAACACAGACACATATCACAGCATAAAGACTGTAACCCACCCCAACCCCCAGCTGAAAATGCAAATAGCATGAAAAGACAAATTGAAAGCAATCATCCATCACCATGTACAACTTTAAGGCAGAATTGCTAACATAAAAGCAAAATATTTTTGACAAGTAAAATGTCTTTTTTTTAAACTCTCTACAAAGAGTAGTTCCTATAGTCCTTGCTAAGGAAAGATCCCACACTGAAAAACAGGTCAATGAAGATAACCTCATTATCAATATAACCTGCATTTATTAGTCCTTCAAAGTAAATCAAGAAGGATTCCGTAGGCAATAAAGAAACCCAGCATGATAGGGATTGCACAAATACATTAGAACAGACAGTGATACAGAGAGAAATTTCCCCACCCCACCCTTAGGTCTCTGTTGTTTTCAAAACCAATCCATACACAAGTCACTCAACAAACAGTTTGTAAAAAAAAAAATTATGTTTTAACATCCATGAACATTTCACCCCCCTGATGATGAAGAAGAAATAGGACATTGGGATTGAAGTTCCTCCTTTCACTTTCATAGTTTTGCTAAGCATTTCAGACACTAGACAGAAGTACAGAAAAGGTATGTGTTACCTGACAAACAAGTGTAGGAGTATGTATGTGTTTGGGCTTATGTGTGTATCTAAACCTTTGCAAATGTACCATTCCAAGAAACAAATTCCTTAAGCAGTTTAATGTAAACCATTTGGAGTGAAGGGTGTTATTTTGCCCAGTGAAATCTCTCCCTCACAGTCCAGCTCGCACACTGAATCAGTTGCAAGATCATGATTTGGGGAAGTTTGGGAAATCTGAGACATCCTGTCAAAGGGACCATCATCATTTCCACTTACAGAGTCAACCACATTAGGGATCATGTTGACATAGGCAGTGGCAATCTCTTTGTGGAATACTGTGTCCTGGTTGTAAGAGATGAGCTCGTTGCTAATGTTCACTGTCTCCACTGGGGTTCCAGCACAAAAGTGGCTGCACCCCAGCAGGTTGGCAAATACCTTCCGAAAGTCAGCATTGAAGGCATAGATGATGGGGTTGAGGGATGAGTTGGCCCACCCAAACCAGACAAAGATGTCAAAGGTTGTCTCGCTCACACAAGGGAAGCCAGCTTGGGGGTCCCCAGGGTTGTCACAGAAAGGAACCATGCAGTTCAGAATAAAGAACGGGAGCCAGCAGCAGACAAAGACCCCCATGATCACAGATAATGTCTTCAGGACTTTGGTCTCTTTCTTGATGGAGGTCTTGAGGCTGTTTTGATGCTGGTAATCCATTCGGTTGCTCCGGCAGCTTTGAGCATGTTCCGCAGCCCTTTCCAAGGAGGAAATCCTCCGGATCTGCACCTGGGCTATGCGATAAATCCTCGTATAGGTCACGATCATGATGGCCACCGGTATGTAGAAACTGATCAGGGAGGAGGAGATGGCATAAGTCCTGTTGAGACTTGAGTCACAGTTCTCTATCCCCTCAGCCACAAGTTCCTCTGTCTCCTCTCCCCAGGGAGTCCCATTGGTGAAAGTGGATGGAGGGGACTGGTTTCTAGCAAAAGCCTCCTGGTCTTTATGCCAGTTGAGCTGCACAGGGATGAAAGAGATGAGGATGGACAAGGCCCAGGCTGCACTGATCATGATCAAGGCCACCCTCTGGGTCATCTTACGCTCATAGCGGAAGGGGCTGGAGATGGCCCAGTAGCGGTCCACGCTGATGACGCACAGGTTCAGAATGGAGGCAGTAGAGCACATGATGTCAAAGGCCACCCAAATATTGCAGAAGGCCCCAAAGGGCCAGTAACCGGCCACCTCTGCCACTGCTTTCCAGGGCATGACTAGGAGGGCAACGAAGAGGTCAGAGATGGCCAAAGACACAATGAAGATGTTGGTCATCTTGGAGCGCAAATGTCTGTATCGGATGATGGCCACACACACCAACACATTCCCCAGCAAGGTCCAGAGAATGAGGAGCGACAGGAGGCTGGCAGTGACTATCTGAGCGGGTCCCAGGATCTCCCGGCTGTTCCCACCTGCCCCTTCGGCGCCCCAGGCACCTGCTGGGGGCAGCTGCAGCTGCAAAAGCAGTAGCGGTGGGTACAGGGTCCGGTTCCGTCGGGGTGGTAAAAGCATGGCAGGGACTCCAGGGGCGCCGGGCACTGGGCGGCAGACACTTCACCCGAATGCCCCTGGCGAGGCCCCATTGGCGCCCCCACTTCCCCCAGGGCTCGTGCGCCCCGCGGGCAGTTGCCCTCCCTGAATCGGGAGCCCGGCAGCTGCCCGGCGGCTGCTATGGGGCTTTGGTGCGGAAGCCGAAGGCTGGATCTCAGCGCTGCGCCGCAACTGCAGCCGGGACCAAGAATCGCGAACAGAGCGGGGAAGAGGGTTTTTGGGCGCCAAGGGTCGGGCTCCCAAGCTCGGCGATTTCGTCGCCGCTGCCTCCACTTGGAGCTCAGAGAGTGCCCTAGGTTCAGCTCCTAGCTTTCCGGCCCCCTTGGAGAGGGTTAAGTGAAATTGTCAGCCTCGTGGATCGTCTGGGGAGGGGGTTCTCCCTGGCCGGCTTGTCCCGGGTCACTGCCCCGCGCACCACCTGGGTTGGAAAGCGGCTTTCCACTTGTTTCCTACCTTCCCCCAGCCCTGGGCTCTGTGAGCCGCAGCGCGCACGTCGAGTCGAGCCGCTGGGCGCCCTTGGCGGTTGGCGCTGTCACCTGCCCCAGCACCCGGACGTAGGTCCCCAGTTCTCGGCCCCGCTGTGGCCCTGAGATTGGAAGCTCCTTATAGCTGCTGCCACCGCGATGTCTGGGATCGGAAGTGAAGAATGAAGAAAATGAAGAAACACCTCTAGCCCTCCTTGCCTGGGAATATAACGCTCTCCTGCCTGCCTGCCTCATTCCCTCCCTCCCTTCCTCTTTCCCTCCCTCCCTCCCTCCTTTCCTCCCTCCTTTCCTCCTTCCCCTATTCCCTCCCTCCCCCAGAGCCTCCGCTCTACCCTTTTCACTCCTCTCCGTTTCCCGGTTCCCCCCGCCCCAGCTATTACCTATTTCTATCTGGTCTCCCGCCTTCTATCCTCTGAGTGTCCTCACATAGGCTACGAATTTTAAGTCAGCAGTTTATGGCTAAGGGTGACGACTTTTAAGGTCTGGGAGATGTCCAAAAGCCAAACCACAGAAGCACATGCCAAGTCGTGCCCCGGAGCAGGCCTGGGGACATGCCCCCTACCTCCCCTGTCTTGGCTTCTTAATTACAGCCAACTGAGGACTCTCTTGGAGCCGGGTGTAAGTTCCCGAACTTGATGTGACAGTACGGTTTTTTTTTTAAGAGCAAGAAATCAGGTGTGATGAAAGGTGTATATTACTTAGAGATGCACGGTGAGATAGCGGAAAGTCTTGGCTTTAGGGGTGGGAAGACCTGGCTTGCAACGTGTACCCATGAAATCTTGGGGAAGTTTCTTCACCCCTTAAAGCTTCAATTTTCTCGCCTGTAAAATGGGGGTATAAATAATTGTATTATCTACCTCACAGGCTTCCTTATACTTGTGAACGATTATTATTATCCTGGGAGAGAGGATCACTGCCCCAGCAAGTATCTGATCAGGGAAGGTTTCCTAGGTAGCCCACCTTCTATTCCTAGGACGATCATATTTCTTAAAATACTTTTTCACCTAAGTGAGTTAAGCAAGGTCCAATTCAGCACAAATTCTAAGGCTAGTTTCTTCTATTAAATTATAATTCTTAGATGGGTTGACATAGAAAAAGGAGGGGAATAGGGAGCAGAGATGGAACAGAATCACTTCCCTGAAGGCTTGAACCTAAAACTACACAAACATTTATCAAGATTTTTTTTACTTATGTCCTAGTGCTAGGTTACTGGAGTGGGAATGGGGGTAGGTCAAAATTGAAAAATAACCCAACCCCTGCCTTCAAGGAGTAGAAGGGAAGACAAGAGGAGTATAACAAGTATAATTCAATGAGTACAAAGGAGAGAGTCAAAATCATGTAAGGAAACAGAGGCTGGAGCAGGAGAGAGAAGGGAAGAAGAAGAAGAAGAAGAAGAAGAAGAAGAAGAAGAAGAAGAAGAAGAAGAAGAAGAAGAAGAAGAAGAAAAAGAAGAAGAAGAATAAGAAGAAGAAGAAGAAGAAGAAGAAGGAGGAGGAGGAGGAGGAGGAGGGGGAAGGGG
>JAQQSW010007102.1:0-13784 GCA_028646575.1 Pseudocheirus occidentalis | reverse complement strand
GAGACTGAAGCAATGGATACTATCATTCTTTTCTATGTTTGGCTTTTCTTTCTCTTTTCTCACTGTTCATTCCATTGGCTATAACACCTATACAACCAGACTATTGTACAATGTGAAAGAGTTTGCAGATCCTATACATGATTGTATGCCACCATGGTGGGGGGGGTGGGGAGGAAGGGGAGAAAAATCTGAAACTCAAGTGACTCTGGAACTGAATCTTGTAAACTAAAAGTAAACAAACAAGTCAATAAAATAAATTTTTTAAAAAATGTAAGTGTTAGATTAACCTCAATTTCTTTTTTGACATGAAGTTTTAAGGAATACAGTAGAGGAAGCTTAACTATATTTTAGCAAAAGATTTTAAAATATCTCTCTTGCAATTTTCTTTTAAATAAAATTTTATTAAAATCTTCTGCTTTTGATATCACTAGAATTTCTCCCAGTTCCCTCCCCCGTTTGCTCCCAGAGAGCCATCCCATATAACAAACGGCAGTTTTTTAAAGAAAAATCAGCAAAGCCAATGATCACTTTTAAAAATTCTGAAGGCATATAAAATGTGCCTCATCTATGAGCCTTTTGTGTCTACAAAAGAGTGAAGTGGGGATGTCTTCTTATATCTCTTCTTTGGGGCCATGCTTGTTCTTTGTAATTCTACAACATTAACTTTGGTCTGTTTCATAATTGTTCATTCCATATGCACTGTTTTAGTCACTGAGTATATTATTTTCTTGGTTCTGCTTACTTCTTTCTTCATCAGATCATGTAAATGTTTCTATACTTCTTTATATTCATCATATTTTTTCTTACAGAACAATAATACTCCATTTTATTCTTGTGCCACAGTTTATTTAACCATTACCCAATCAACAGGCATCTATTTTATTTTCATTTCTTTTGCTCCCACAAAAAAAATGCTGCTATAACTATTTTAGTGTATGTAGGTCTCTCTTACAATTCTTGTAGACAAGATGGAAAGATAGGCTGCTAGGTGAGATTGTGATTAGAGAATAGGATTTGAAATCAGGGTATCCTGAGTTCACAACTGTAGCACCAATGCAATATTTACAGCACCCACAATCACTATGGGTGATAAAGACCGTTACTGTAATATCGCATGACTTTCAATTGCAAAATATACCAAACTCTCCTTATAGAAGACAGAACTGAAGCATTATTTAGACACCAGAAAACCAAATCCTAAAACCAGTAAGCTGATTCCAAAGTAGTACCAAATATTCAGAAGCCATAATAACACTGAGAGCCACAGCATCCTTCAGCTTTCCCACAAACCAATACGAGACCAATGTTTACTCACAAACCTTTCTCCTTGCCTGTGCACCTCCCTCTCCCACCACCTCTGGCTGCCAGCTTCCTGTGGACTCTGCTTCCCTTCAGCAAACTCCTCCCACCACAGGTTCCATGTCACTACATTTACCTTATCAGGGGACAGAGTTTATCTTCACAGCAGGCAAGCTTCCTGTGGGCTCTGCTCCACCCTTTAGCAAATTCCCTCCATCATAGGCTCTATGTGATTCCATTCAGCCTATTAGGGGTCAGATTTTACTTTCAAACAGAGCATGTTTTCAAATAACCCCCTTTCCATGTATACTGTTCTATATTGTTTTCTTGGTTCTGCTTATTTCTCTCTTCATTGGATCATGTCAATCTTTCCATGTTTCTTTATATTCATCATATTTGGGGAGTTTTAGGTCTATTAAGGGGCAAGGACGATTTTCAAATTCCTATTCCCATTACAACAACCTACCTCAAACATTTATTAGCTATAGTACTCTAGGGACTTTGTGATATTTAACATTTGTATCAATTACTTGTATAAAGATATATATGGCATGCTCACCAAATTTGCAGATGACAAAAAGCTGGAAGGGTTAGCCAACAAGCTTAATGACAGAGTCAAATTACAAACACTTTTTGACAATATAGAATTGGTTAATTGAAATGTAATGGAGACAAATGTATAATATTATATCCATACTCTTAAAAAATAAGTTTTAGGAGTTCAAAATTTCATAAGTCTAGCTAGTCTACCTGGAGGAGAAGTAGGGACTACAAACACAGTATGAGTCAGTATTATATGGTGGCCAAAAAGCTTATACAATCTTGAGCTAAATTAAAAGAGACATAGTACTCAGGATTACAGAAGTGAATATACTATTGCACTCGTTTCTGGTCAGGCCACAAATAGAGAATTCTATAATGTTCTTGGTATACTATTTTTGAAAGGACATTGATAAACATTGAAGAGCATCCAGAGAAAGAAAAATAGTGTGATTAAGGACCCTCCATGAGAAATGTTTGGAGAAATTAGAGGTATTTAATCTAGAGAAGAGAAGAATGAAAAGTGGGTTTGGCATGGAAAGAAAGAAAATACTTTTAAGCCTAAGCTTTCAAAGAGTTCCCTTGTGCAAGAGAGATCAGATTCTTGGAAGACTTATTATGGAAGAGGGATTAAACTGTATGTGGCCCCAGAGGGCAGAACTGGCTGCTACTGGGTAGAAGTTACAAGGAACATGATCTGGAACCAAGGTGGAGACAAATAATCAGAACTCTTTAAAAGTGGAATATGCTGCATCAGTTTCTTTTGAATAGAGGTCATCAAGAAAAGGCCACATGACCATTTGTGATCTGTGTCAGAGAGGGGATTTTATCTGAGTTCACAATGGACAAGATAGTCTATAAGGGACATTTTAATTTTGGGATTTGGGGAATTCTGCAAATGCATAAAGTAGCCATTGGCCTTTTTTCGTCACCCTGATAATTCCCACTGAATTTGTGGCTTTTTATCCAATGCATTTATTCATTTTTCACATGACCAACTATTTAGCCATGTCTCTCTCATCCTGTTCTTGAACAATCAATTATTTGATCTCAAGTAGAGAACTTTATATTTATATTTATTTATCACTTATATTTATCCCTATTAAATTTCATCTTACTAGATTCAACCCCATAATCTAACTTGTTAGTGCCTTTTGAAGTCTGATTCCATCATCTCACAAGCTAACTATCCCTCCCACCTCAGTGACATCTGTAAGCATGCCATCTATGTTTTCATTCAAATGACTGAAAAAATATTGAATGCCATTGTCCTCTACTTTCCTGAATAGTTATTAGTTATTAGAATAGTTTATCCACCATCTGAACCAGAGAAATGGCTTAATTGAAGATAAACCCACATAAATCATAAGCATTTCTATAATTCTATATAAAATCTCCCAGAACATTGTTTTCAGTTCTCCCAGGCTTCCATTCAAAAATAAAATAAGGCTTTCTCTATTCTGTTGATTTCGTAAGTTTCCAGGAAGTTAGTATGACTTTACCAGCTCTATTATTATTCCTTTTTTAAAGTTGTATAAATCACTTGAATAGTTCTTTAGTTTTTATTTATGAATACATTCTTATAAGTAGTCATTTAATGTCTGTAATGCCATGCACGAGCAGCTTTCCAGAAGAATGCTACTGTGAAAAGCTTTTAAGGTTCTGATTACACAGTATAGTAAACACTCTATTCCATAACAAATCAAAGTAAAACATTCACAAAAATCAAAACATTCACAAAAATCACAGCATTCATAATATTACAACTTATCACAGATAATCAAAATACAGCTTTCACAACAACTTATCACAGAAAATGACCACATAGTTTCCACTATAGTAGTCACGGAGTTTTGAATAAAAAAAATTATTTAGTAACTCAAGCATTCACAAAATCCTTAATTCAATCACAAAGTACAATAGTTTTCCACTCATGGGGCATACTAGGTTACAAATCAATTACTTATTCAATCATCAGTCACTAAGTACAATCATTTCAATATCCAATCATCAGAAAATACGCAGACTCTCCACCCCTAGGTCTCTAGTAAATTATAATCTTCTTAGTACACAGTATCCAAGTAAAGTCTTATTTCAGCTTCACTTAGGGTGGTTTCTCAGATTCCCTGCATCCCCTTCTATGATCCCAGGACCTACCTGTATTCACCATACTGTCACCTGGGTTCAAAGGCAGACAGCTCCCTGGTCCTTGTTCAGTTCTTTGGGCAGTACCCCTTCCATACTGAAGTTCACAGTATCCAGGCCATCTCAAATCCCTCACAGTCTCCACTTTCTGGAAGTCAAGGATCAACAAAGCCACAAACAGACAAAGTCTCAGCATCACAGTCATGCTTCCTCAGTCACTTGGCAGCTCCAACTGGCTCTCAGACCCAGAAGAAGTCTCAGCTGGCTCACAGAATCAAAATCACTCCCTCCAAGTTTTCAAAATCAAAACCATTCTCTTCAGCCTGGGAGAGACTTTCCTCTTCAGCCCCCATGGAGCCTGCTCCAAGAAGATCTCCCTCAGTTCTCAATTCTCAGTTCCCTCCAGCAGCTGCTCTGCCTCCAGATGCTGGTCCCAAGAAATTCTGACTGTCCTTCTCTGGGGTTTTTCCTTATATACACAAAGCATCAGCTGTGTTTCAGCCTGTTTTGGCCAACCTCTTCCTGGGAGTTCATACTTTCTGTTTCCCCAACAGAGGCTTGATAAATTACTAAGTGCTACCTTGCCAACACAAAGGGATCTTCTAATTCAAATTACATTACCATTACAATACCCTTCAGAAAATATTTTATATTTGGAGCAACCTGAATACTACTATTTATCACCATAATGTTCCATCCCATCTCATCAAGAAAATAGTTTATAGCTAATAAAAGCTTCTTATATACCCAGATTAACAAAAGAAGAAATAAAATATTTAAATAATCCAATTTTAGAAAAAGAAATTGAACAAGCCATCAATGAACTTCCTATGAAAAATCCCCAGGACCAGAGGGATTCACAAGCAAATACTACCAAACATTTAAAGAACAAATAATCCCAATACTACATAAACTATTAGGGAAAAAAAAGGGTTCCAACTTCCTTTTGCAACACAGATATGGTGCTGATACACAAACCAGGAAGAGCCAAAACAGAGAAAGAAAATTATAGACCAATTTCCCTAATGAATGTTGATGGAAAAATTTTAAATAAAATGCTTGCAAAGAGATTACAGCAACATATCACAAGGATCATAAACCACAAATAGGTGGGATTCGTACCAGGAATGCAGAGCTATTTCAATATTAAAAAAGTATCAGCATAATTGAATATATCAATAACAAAACCAACAGAAATTATATGATTATCTCAATAGATGCAGAAAATCTTTTGACAAAACACAGCACCCATTCATATTAAAAAAAATACTAGAAAACATAAGAATAAATGGAGCTCACCTTAAAATGATAGCAATATTAATGTAAAACCATCAGCAAGCATTATCTGTAATGGAGATGAACTAGAAGCCTTCCCAGTACAAGATGTGAAGCAAGGATGCCTATTATCACCTCTATTATTTAATATTGTACTAGAACTGTTGGCTACAATAATAAGAGAAGAAAAATAAATTAAAGGAATTAGAAAAGGCAATGAGGAAAAAAAACTCTTTGAGATGATGGCATACTTAGAAAATCCTAGATTATCAAATAAAAAACTACTTTAAATAATTAACAACTTCAACAAAGTTGCAGGATACAAAATAAACCCACATAAATCATTAGCATTACTATAAATTACCAAGAAAGTCCAGTAGCAAGAGAGAAAAAGAGAAATTTAATTTAAAATAACTGCAGACAATATAAAATATTTGGTAGTCTACCTGCCAAGACAAACCCAGGAACTATATGAACACAACTACAATACACTTTTCACACAAATAAAATCATATCTGAACAACTGGAAAAATATTAATTTTTCATAGGCCAAACAGTACAATAAAAATGACAATTATACCTAAATTAATCTATTTATTCAGTGTTGTACCAAACTACCAAAAATTATTTTATAGATCTAGAAAAACTAATAATAAAATTCACCTGGAAGGATAAAAGCTCAAGGATATCAAGGGAATCAACGAAAAAAAAATTTGAAAGTAGGTGATCTAGCCATACCTGATCTGAAACTGTATTATAAAGTAGTAATTATCAAAACAATTTGATACTGGCTAAGAAATACAATGGTAGATCAGTGGAATAGATTAGGTACAGAATAAATGATCATGGTAATGTAGTATATGATAAACCCAAAGATTCAAACTTGTGGAACAAAAACTCATTATTTGACAAAATCTCCTGGGAAAACTGAGGAAAAGTATGGCAGAAACTAGCGATAAACCAACATTTCACACAATGTATCAAGATAAGATCAAAATGGGTACATTATTTACACATAAAGGGTGATAACTTAAGGAAATTAAAAGAACATGGAACAGTTTAGAATTTAGGGCCAAAGAAGACATAGAGAACACTACAAAATGTAAACTAAATAATTTTGATTATATGAAATGTAAAAGGTTTTGTACAAACAAAACCAGTACAACCAAAATTATAAGGAAAGCAGAAAACTGGGGGGAAATTTTGCAACAAGTATGTCTGATACAGACTTCATTTCTCAAACATATATTTCTCAAATATATAATGAATATATATGTACATATTCATTTCTCAAATATATAAGTGTATTTCTCAAATATATAGAGAACTCAGTCAAATTAAAAACACAAGTCATTCTCCAACTGATAAATGGTCAAAGGATATGAACAGGAAGTTTTCAAACAAATCAAAGTTATCTATAGTCATATGAAAATATGCTCTGTATCACTATGAATCAGAGAAATGAAAATTAAAACACATCTGAGGTACTACCTCATATCTATCAGAGTGACTAATATGACAAATAAAGAAAAACATTGGATGTTGGAGAGGATGTGGAAAAACTGGGACACTAATCCACAGTTGGTGGAGTTGTGAACTGATCTGCCCATTCTGGGGAGCAATTTGGAGCAATGGCCAAAGGACTATAAAACTGTGCACAGCCTTTAATCCAGCAAGGTCTATACCCCAAAGACATCCCCGCCCCTCCAAAAAAGAGAAAAGACATATTTATACAAAAATATTTACATTAAATGACTACTTATAAGAATATATTAATAAATAAAAACTAAAGAACTATTTATATTTATATTTATACAAAAATATTTATACAAAAATATTTACAGTTATTTGTGGTGGCTAAGAATTGGAAGTCAAAGGGATGCCCATCAATTAGGGAATGGCTAAACAACTTGTGATATATGTTTGTAATGGAATATTATTATGCTGTAAGAAATAACAAGCAGAATGATTTCAGAAAAACCTGGAAAGACTTATATGAACTGATGCAAAGTGAAGTGAATAGAATCAGGTGAATGTTGTACACAGTAATTGCAATTTTGTTCAATGAAGAATGGTGAACAACTGAGCTATTCTCATCAATACAATGATCCAAAACAATCCCAAAAGACTAATGATGAAGTGTTCTATTCACCTCTAGAGAAAGAGCTGATAGTGATTTTTTTTACTTTCTTTCTTTAATTTTATTTATTTTATTTGAGTCTTCTTGTACAAAATTACTCCCATGGAGATGTTTTACATAATTTCACATGTATAAACTATATCTGATTGCTTATCATCTCAGGAAGGGGGGAGGAGAAAAGTAGAGAGGGAGGAATAAATAAAATTTGGAACTAGAAACTTTACATAAAAAATGTTTTTTAAAAAATTGGTGGGGAAAGCTATTTGTAGTGTTAATTTATAATCAGGTTTCAAAAAAGTGTAGAGCCTTGGTATAGACCCTAAAGTATTAATAATTCTTTAGAGAGTTAATCAAAATGCAAATGGAAAAACTTAGTTATCAAGAATAGTCTTATGACAGATCAGTTTTAAATAGTGTCAAAGAGAGCAGTGCCTGAGCAGTCCTCCTCTTTAGCCCTTGTTTTAACAACTTGGCACATTTGGTAAGGGAATTAGAGGCTCATCCTCCTGTTATAGGAAATAAGATCATTATTATATTCCTTTTTTAGGCAGATGATAGGTTCCATTGCTTTTGCTAGAAGCATTTTGAAGAAAGAGCTAGATTTTGTTGGTTAGCTATTACTAGAAAGAACAACTTAACATTAATTACACCAATATTTTTGGTAGGGGGTCTTTATCCAATAGGTTAAACCAAAAAAACTATTTTAATATATACTTTTTGGTGCAATGGGGAAAGCATTGTATCTGGAGCCAAAGGACCAAGCTTTGAATTCTAATATCTATCACTTAATACCTAATGACCTGGAAAAAAAAAATCATTTGCCCTACTAAGTCTTGGTTTGTTCACTGTATAAAATAAGATTGTATCAGAAGATCTCTGAAGTCCTTTTCAGCTACAAATCTATGTTCTTGTTGTCATACCAACTCAAATAATATAATTTCCTTTTGTTTAAAAAAGGGGATTATTGATGCCCTTTGTTTTGGGATATATCACCCTTCCTTCACCCCAAAATGAATATTCTCTTTTCACAAAGAAAAACAATTGAGTGAAACAGTGACTTTTTATACAACGCTACACACTCCATCTCTTCAACAAAAGGATGATAGAATTTGAGAATTGGAAGGGCTCCTTGGCAGCCATCTAGTCCAACCCATACACAAAGGAATCCTCACTATGAAATATCCAATATGGTTAGTCACCCTCTCCTTGAAGACTTCAAAGAAGGAGTGAGGAAGACTTTCATCATCTTTTAAGGCAAGTCATTCCCCTTTTGGACAACCCTAATTGTTTTTTCCTGACAACAAACCTAAATTACCAATTTGCACGTTCTACCCACAGTTCCTCATTCTGCATTCTAGAGCCAAACATAATAATTTTAATCTTTCCTCCCATGATAGTTTTTCAAATACTTGAACACAGCTTTCATGTCCTTTCTGAACCTTCTTTTCTCCAGGCTAATTAGTCTTAGTTCTTTCCTTAAACTCAAGGCTCTTCACCATTCTAGGTACCCTCCTAGATAACCTCCAGCTTATTAATGTCCATCTTAAACCATGATGTCTACAATTAAATATAGGACTTCACAAGGAAGTATGAGATTATCACCTCTTTTACAATTGAATTTCATCTTATTAGATTCAGATCAATGCTCTAGCCTGTCAAAAATCCTTTTGAATCATAACTCTGTCATCCACTGTGTTAACAACTCTATCCTGCTTTATATAAATTTAATGAGCTTACCATATATGACTTTATCCAAGTCATTGAGAAAAATGTTAACCAGCATAGGGCAAGCACAGATCTCTGGGGTACTCCAATGAATGCCTCGTATCACATCAGTACTGAATCATTCAGTAACAACTACTAATTTACCACCCAGCCAACATGTTCTGAATTGATATAATTTAATTTTCATTTAATCTGTATTTCTCCTCTTCTCACAAGAATAGTATGAGATGCATTATCAAAAGCTTTGATGAAAATCGAGGTAAACTATATCCACAGTATTCCCTTGACTAGTTGAGTAATCTTGTTAAAAAAAAAAAAAAAGAAAGAAAGTTAGTCTGGTATGGTGTGTTCCTAATAAGCTATTTTATTTTATGGGATCACCTCAATCCCTCCCTCAGATAAGAATTCTCCCATTAGCCAGTAGCTGTGAAAAGTACCTGATACTGCTCTTTTCTAATTGTTTTTAATGATATTACCTTTTAGATCAAGGAGAATCATTCATTTCCACCTTACTTAGGTTTGTGGTATAAGATAACATAAAGTAAAAATTTCTGCCAAACTGCTTCCTAATATCCCTAACAAATTTACTCCTTAAAATAACATTCATTAGAAGTTCTTATATCAAAAAATGTATAAGACCTTCCATAAAAAAGTAAAACAATTTGTAGTCGCTACCCCAAAAATTTCAATCTAAAGTCAATTTTTCCATCTTGATCAATTTATTATCCTGTTAATTTTAGTATTTTTCACAAATATTGGTCCATTTCAGCTAAGTTTTTATTGGCATGTGATATTAAAAACAGCTTCTGGTAGTTTCTTTTATGTCACCTTCAATTGTTGTGAATCCTTTATTGTCATTTTTGATACAATTGGATTTTCCCTTTTCTTTAAATGACTAGCTAATTGTTCTAACAGCTCACAAAACATCTAAGATGGCAGAATTGGAAGCAGAACAGCACAACTGGTGGAGTCTAAGATTCTAATGAAGATCTAAGAAGACTACCAGACCAAGTAGTGATTAAGTCTAAGGAGAAACTGTCATCAGATCTCAAATTCTACTCCAAAGCAATCATCAAAACAATTACTGGTTAAAAAACATTGAATTTGATCTGTGGATCAGTTTAGATATGTAAAACAGAAAAGTAAATGCAGTGGCATAGTGCTCAGTAAACCCCAAAACTCCAAGTATTAGAGTAAAGATTTAGAGGCAGCTAGGGGGTGCCTTAGTGCCTAGAGTGTGGAACCTGAAGTTAGGAAGACTCATCTTCCTAAGTTCAAATCTGACCTCAGACATTTATTAGCTGTGTGACCCTGGGAAAGTCACTTAACCTTGTTTACTTTAGTCCTTTGTCTATAAAATGAGCTGGAGAAGAATATGGCAAACCACTCTAGTATCTTTACCAAGAAAACCCCAAGTGGAATCATGAAGAATTGAACATAACTAAAATAACTGAAGAATAAAAGAAAAAAAGATTCACTATTTTCTTGAAAAAAAAAACCTGCAACTCACACCATACACCAGGATAAGCTCCAAATATAAACCTGATCTAGGTATAAAAGGTCACATCTTAAACAAATTAGAAGAACAAAAAAGAAGTGAGCATTCAGATATATGGACAGGAAGCATGCATGACCAAAGGACAGAGAGGATCATAGAAGATAAAGTGGATAATTTTGATTATATAATATTTTCAAGTTTTTATACAAACAAATCCAATGGAGCTAAAATTAGATGGGAAACGGGTAATTAGAAAAAAAATGGACCAAATTCCTCTGATAATCTTATTTCCAGGATATATGAGAAATAAAAATAAAACCCCAATCACCAATTGATATAAATGATCAAAAGATATGAACAAATCTAAAGGGAAGAAATCAAGCTATCTATAGTCACATGAAAAAATACTGCATAACACTAATAATTAGAGAAATATAAATTAAAGCTACTGTGGGATTTGACCTCACAACCATCTGATTGTCAAAGTTAAAAAAAGAAAGGAAAATGACAAATGCTGGAAGAGTTGTGGAAAAACAGAAATAAGATGCACTTTTGGTGGAGCTATAAAGTGTTACAGACATTCTAGGAAGCAATCTGGATACACTGTTGGTGGAACTATGAACTGAGCCAACCATTTTGGAGAGCAATCTGGAATTACGCCCCATGAGTTCTAAAACTGTGTATATCCTTTGACCCAGCAATAGTCCTATTAGATCCATTTCCCAAAGTGATCAGGAAAAAAGGAAAAGAACAAATGTGTTCTAAAATATTATAGCAGCTCTCTTTGTGGTGGCAAAGAAATGGAAATTAATGGGAATGGCTAAACAAGTTGTGCCTCATGATTATGATGGAATGCTACTGTGGTATAAGAAATGACAAGCAGGCTGATTTTAGAAAAATATTGGAAAAATCTGCATGAAATAATGAAGAGTGAAATGAGCAGAACCAAGACGTCATAGATAGTAATAGCAAAATTGTTCAAAGATTAAGCTATTTTAAGTATTATAAATATTCAAATCAACTACAAAGGACCTACAAAGGAAGATGATGTCCATTTGTAATGCTAATGGGATGTAAAATCTTCCCTGCCCATTACTAGGCTTCCCATGGAACCCATTAAGGGAAGCTTGCTTAGGGGAGGCTTGCTTGTAGAAAGGCTTTCACATATTTTGCTAATTTCTAATTAGGCACTGAGTCACCGAGGGTTGTGACTTCTGGCTCTGAGAAGTGTACAGATATTCTGAGTTTTGTTTTGGGGGCTAACTTACAAAAAGGATCTTGTGGTCGAAACTGTGAGTGGCCATATGTTCAGACCCCCCGACTGCTCAGAGGTAAAAGCTCTCTCAATCCAGCGGTGCATGTTAAGTGTATAGCAATATTGCTTTGATTCAAGCAGTAAAGCCCTGTCTGTTGGTCTTCATTTCTCCGTTTATATTTTCTCTGAAGTTCCCCTGAACTAGTGAATGTAATTAAAAGATCATTGATACCTTTTTGAGAGGTGTTTCCAAGTAAAGCAAAACTAAGAACCTGTGCTAGCAGCCACCCTGAGCATGCCAGTGTAGTTGTTGTTAGACCACTTTCAGAGAAAGAACTGATAAACAGAAGTATGCATAGTATGGTTTTACTTGTGTGTGTGTGTGCGTGTGTGTGTGTGTGTGTGTGAGAGAGAGAGAGAGAGAGAAAGAGAGAGAGAGAGAAATGATGGCTTTCTTTAGTGAGGGAGGGAAGAGAAGGGGGGAAGAAAAATAACTTGGGACTTAAAAAGTAACCAAAAAAATTAAATTTTTAAAAAAGAAAGCCATTTGGAACTATTCCCCCCAAGTTACTAAACTGTACGTACTCTTTAATCCAGCTATATACAAAAAAAATATTTATACCAGCTTTTTTTTAGTGTCAAAGAACTAGAAAATAGAGAAGTGTCCATCAATTGGGAAGAGGCTAAAGAAATTATACCATAGATCTTATGGGGGGGGGGGGGCCTGGAACCAAAATGTGGAATGGAAGTGGGAACTTTTCTGAGGTCCTCCATTACTTCTGTCACTAACCTCTAAAAAGTGAATCTCAATGGATTTTTAGAGTGACAGAATCCATTGGGAGACAAAACGTGACAGATTCCCAGCCAAGGAAAGCCCCCATGTAGGTCTGGCAGGGGGAGCACAGAGCACGCAGGGGCTGCACCAGTGCAGACCTGAGAGCAAAGCACAGGAGAATGAGAATGAGCCCCAGCCAGCAGATCCACCCACCTCAAGGGCAATTTGCAGACATCTCACTGCCAGATAGAGGACTGGTCAGAGCTGGGTAAGAGAAAAGTACAGGGATGGGGCAGTAGCTTCTCCTGGGGCTATCGGCCAGCAGCCTGGATGTTTAAAAATCATCTACCTGAACTTCTGGGAGCCAAGATGACAGAGTAAACCCTAGTTGCTCTAATCACCCTTCATGATTCTGAAAAGCAAGAGATTAATGCTCTACCCAGTGTAAAATCCTGAAACAGTGGGAACAGCCTCAAACATGGGAGTCCTAGAGGAAGGGTGAGACTAAAGCTGTGCAGAGCCTGAAGGGAAGGGTAGGAAGCCTCCCAACAAGCCCCACCTCAGCTGACCATCAGGAGCTCCAGAAGCCCAATGGGGTGGAGCCAGCAAGCTCTAACAATAGAAGCCTAGGTGTGCCTTAGTACTACCAGGGAAATCTGCAGACACCAGCAATGCCAGCCACCAGCTGCTGAGCCTGCCTGAGCTATAGCCCAGGAGCACATAGATGGAAACCTCTGCCCCACATATTAAATCCCTGTGAGCCTCATGGTAACCCAGGGGAAACACTGAAAGTCCTGGCTTTGGCCTCAGTTTAGACACCCAGAGGCTATAGCACACAAAGTCAACAAGAATGTATAAGATGAATTGAATATGAAGGGATGATACTTTAAAAGGTGAAATTCTGAGGTGGGAGAGGACTAGAATGAGAGGAGACAGGGAGAGACAAAATGGGGTTAACCATCCCATATAGAAGAGGCAAGAGTTAACTGTTACAACTTTACTTTCAATTACTCTCATTGAATTTGGCTTAGGGAAGAAATGGCATAAACTCTAAACTGGGCATCATGCCACACAGGAGACTAGGGGGCATGGGGATGAGAGGGAGGAGGACGGAGGGGAGGGCAGGGTGTGG
>JAQQSW010007101.1:0-13784 GCA_028646575.1 Pseudocheirus occidentalis | reverse complement strand
TTTAATAGAAAAGCTATAAAATGCCTCACTCTCTGATACCTATTTTTCCTGATAATGAAAAGAAATAGTAGGTATCAGAGAGTGAGGCATTTTTTTAAACTTTTTTTTAACTTCCATGGTTTTAGAACACTGCCACCTGTCACCTATAGACACATCTCACTTGGCCTTGGATTTGGTTACATTGTCAATGTCCATTTGGTTTGCCTAGAGTTGACTCATCATGGCCTTTTATTTACCCTCTACAGTGAGAACTACAACAGCTCTTAGTTTCTCTACAGGGGTTCTATAATGTGCTATAAAGATCAGATCCATTGCCATGCCAGCAATTTCTAAAAACTCTTGTATGATTGAAAGGATCATTCTGTCCTGAGGTCTAGAATATGGGGTTTTTATTAGAGAGGAAAACAGAAATATTCCAAAGAGGCAGGTATCTGCAGTATGCTGAGAATCAATGGTCTAAGATAAGCACAGACATTTGTTACCCGTCAAATGCAAAACTAGGAGAAGTGGGAGGATATTTGGGAAGAAAAAATTCCTGGAGCCCCACTTCACTGTGATCTGCCAAAGACAGTCTTTTTGTTTATACTTGTTTGTACGTCCCAGTCTTACTTACTTGGTACCTGGCAGGCCTTGCTATGATCCCACATAGTCTGTCCTTTCTTCTTTCCCACTTCCCCACAAAGCTTTTCAAATGGACCCCTAATGGATATCAAGAATTAGCTTTAGATTCTTCCTAGTAGATGGAGATTCTTCATTTATTTGATCCCACCCACAAACAATAGCAACAAGAAGAAAATATAATTTTAACTAAAATATTGTTACTACACTTAGGTGGCTTAGTGTATGGAAGACACTGGAATTGAAGTGAGGAAGACCAGAGTTAAATCCTGCCTCAGGCACTTAGTAGATTCATGGCTCTGGCCAAGTCACTTAGTGGTGTAAAGCTTCGGTTTCCTCATCTCTAAAATGGAGACAGTATGTTTATTGTGGATAAGAATTGAAAATCAAAGCAATGCCCATCAATTGGGAAATGACTGAACAATCTGTAATAGAATATTAGTGTTCTATAAGAAATAACAAGCTGGATGACTTAAAAAAAACCTAGAAAGACTTACATTAACTGATGTATGGTAAAGTGAACAGAAACAGGAGAATGTTGTACACAGTAATAGCAGTTACAGTTCAATAAAGAATTGTGAATGACTTAGGTATACTCAGCAATAATATGATCCAAGAAATATCAAAGGACTAATGATGAAGCCTACTGTCCACCTCCAGAGAAGGAACTAATATTGTTTGAATATAGACTGAAACATGCTATTTTTCACTTTAATCTTTTTTTTCTTTTGTTTGAGTCTTGTATAAAATGACTAATGTGGAGCTATTTTACATAATTGTACATGTATAACCTGTATCTGTATCTGCTTACTCTGGCAGACAGGGGAAGAAATTGGATTTGGAACTCAAAATTTTAAATAACACTGTTTTAAAAAATAAAATGAAGATAATAATTGTACCTCCCTCCTAGGGCTGTTGTGAAGGTGACTGTGGCAACATTTGCAATCATCATCATTACTATCATCGTCCTTATTATTTTTGATTAGAGATCACTGGTAACTTGACCAAGTCAAGTCAAAAAATATCTATTAAACTTTGCTGTGTGTCAGACACTGTACTAAGTGCTGGAAATACAGATGCCAGCAGAAGGAAAGACAGTTGCTGCCCTTGAGGAACTTAAATTCTCCTGGAGGGGGGAGGGGCACATTGGAAACTGAAAAGTATAGAGTGAGAGGGGAGGGAGCAATGAAGATTCCTAGCAAGTAGTCGAGTCTTGGAAAGGAACAAGGACATGGTGGGCCTTGGCCTACTTCTTAACATGGAGAATGTTAATGCTAGGAGAAATGCAAAAATCAGAGAGGGTAAGGCTCCAGGGGTGGATGGTAGTTCCAGTGTGTTAAGTGCTTTCTTGGATGTTGGAGAGAAATTCCTGAGAGAATCAGGAGTGCAGCCTGAAGAAGAATGAAGAATTATAACATTTGGATGAGTTATGACTATGAAATTTAACTATTCATATACTTTGTTTTTATATCACCCTAATTTTGAAAAGAGGTGACGTGGCATAGTAGCTGGCCTCAAAGAGGGAAAACCCTAGGTTCAAGTTCTCTCTCTGTCATATACTGTCTGTGTGACCAAGCAAAT
This sequence comes from Pseudocheirus occidentalis, assembly GCA_028646575.1. Lineage (NCBI taxonomy): Eukaryota > Metazoa > Chordata > Mammalia > Diprotodontia > Pseudocheiridae > Pseudocheirus > Pseudocheirus occidentalis. The sequence continues at coordinate 11,585 of JAQQSW010007101.1, read as the reverse complement.
CCCTTAATCTTTCAATGTTGTAGGCAGCTCTCCAGGAGTCACTGAGAAGCTGCTGTCCTTAATTTGTCAAGAGAGTTTCCTTACTTGGGGTTCTTTCTGTGTACCAGCAGAGTCACAGATCACAGCCATTACTTCTCATTTTTGAGTTTGTCTCCCTTGCTTGGTGAGGCAGTCCTTATAGTAAAGGGAAAAAAAGAAAAGAAAATGGGAGAAGATCAGCAAGCAGTGCAACGAAACTGACAGACATATGAAGGGAGGCTCACAGTATGTGTGAGGACTAATTAATCACATCTGTAGTTCCCCCACCACTGTGAAGAAGAGGAGGTATATTTTCTCCTTACATCTGTAGTTCAAAACTTAGTCATTATAATTGCTGAGCTTTCCAATTCATGTTTCTCATTGCTGTTGTTTATTCTTATTTACATTTTTGTGATCCTTGTATGTATTTTGCTTTCCTGATTCTGCTCCATTTTGCATCAGTTGTGCTCATAGCAGTCTTCCCATGCTTTTCTGAACCTTTCATAGTCATTCTCTCTTAAGGTGCAGAAGTAAGCAGTGTGTCAGTAATTGATCACAAAGCTACTTTCATCTGGAGAGCATCATGTGGCACTGAAATGATTATAGTAGCCCTACTTTGTAGAAGCGGTTTTTTTTTTTGATGGACCCACCTGGGGATGGAGAAGAAGGAAAGAACAAAGGCAATAGAATTAATATTTAAAAGAAGGCTTTAGAAAATACATAATTGCTTTTTGTTATGGAAATCTAAAGTAATTTTATCATTGAAAGGTTCTAGATATACACTTTGGCTCTCTCTTCTCTCTGAATTAATCAAAGAGTGCTGCTTTAACTTGCTCAGTTGGAAATCACTCACTTGCAAGACTCCAGGCACTGAGTAATGCACTCATGGAGTGCAGAGAGTTCACCACAGAGACCCCTGAGTATGGAGATGACACAGTGTATTCATAAAGTCATTCAGCACATTTCTTAGGAAGGTAACCCCTCAGCAGGTCATTTTTCTCTAGTGTCCATAAAATCAAACTTGCACAGCAGCTCTATCTGTGGGTGAGAGGAGATTTTGCTGATGATTTTCAAAGTGGTTTTTAAAAAATATTTTAATATGCATTTAACTGTGTTGTTAAAAACTCAGCATTCTCAATGCAAACTAAACTTTTTTCCACCTGTTTCCCATTTGCCAGATCACTCAGAACCCTTTGACTCAGAGCTACAAGGAACCTTAGAGATAACTTTATAGAAGCCCAAAGAGGTTTAGTTTCTTGCCCATGGTCACATATAGAGGCAGCAAGGTAGAGCAATATTGCATAGAGTGCTGGACCTTGAGTCAGGAAGACCTGAGTTTAAACCGAGCCTCAGCATCCTCCAGCAGTCTGATCCTGGACAAATAACTTAGACTCTCTTTCCCTCAATTTCCTCATCTGTAAAATGGGATCAATAATGCTACCTACCTGTTAGGACTGTCGTGGGGATAAAATTAGATTCTTATTATTTTTAAAAATGTTTTGCAAACCTTATACCATTAAGTGAATATTTTTGTAATTGTTATTATTAATATTAATCATTCCCATAATTAGTAAGCTGCAGTGATAAGATTTAACCGGGTCTTCAAATCAAGGTTTCTTTCACCATTTATGCTGTTGTGGAATTTGGATTTTGACATTTACATTTGGACTCATTCATTTCATTCACTTCATGCTTTTCAAGTTCAGAGATGAGGGAAAATAGAAAGGGGAAGTGAAAGCATGCCAAAGATATCAAAATCCAGTTTAGAAATGGAAATAGACCTCATTATGGTATTGCTTTATAACTATGATTTTGGGAAATTCAATTCAGCAAACATGTAATAGAATAATAGTAATAATTAACAGCAGCAACAACAACAACAACTACATTCTCATAACTTCCACCACTATTTTTCTTTGACGCCTCCCACTATGTATCTGACTCTGCATTCTCGGAGACTTTTGGAAGAAGAGGACAATACCTGCAGGTCATACTAAACCAGTAACATCTTGAATTTGGACCTGGTAATTGTCTACGTAGCCATTCTCTGAAAACTAGCCTAGATTAGTTCAGTTGAGGGTTGACTGCTAGGGAGGGAAGATTTTAGCTGTAGTCACTTATTCAACCACCTACTAACCTTTTGGGATTGCCACTCATATGAGGGAGGGGAGAGGGAGAATTACCTGCACAGTTTGTAAAATCATAGGTTCTTGACCACACTGTATTGTCCCTGCTGGAGAGATGATGGTCTGAGGCCTTTCTCACCATCATGGGTTTATTCCTCACTTTCTCGAAAGAAGGTTAGTGTGGGAAGACACAGAGACAAGACATAGACCCCAGCTCATTACTGCCTTTCAAAAGCACCTCATTTCCAACTACACAGCTTGAAAATGGTTTGTTTCCTTATAATAGGATTAACACACTATAGCCAGCTACATAACATCTTCACATTATCCACATTGGTGGGCAAGGAACTTCCGTTAGATTTCATCCTGTATTTATGGTATCAGGCTCCCCAACCCCTTTAATGTGGGCAATTGTATTAGCTCTTCCATTGCATCAATCACAACTAACCTCCTAGAAAGAGAGGTCTCCATTTCTGCCCTTGTCATTAAGTACTCAGCTTCTTGTGGCCTGTTTCTGGTCCCAGCACTTAACTGAAACTGCTCTTGCCAAGGTTACCAGTTATCTCTTAACTGATAAGCACAGCGGTCTTTTCTCAGTCCTCTTTTGTGCATTTTATGACACCACCAACCTCCCTTTCCTCCTGTCTATTCCATTATGTATTGCCTTTCAAAACATTACTTTTTTCTTTTGGTTCTCCTCCTTTGTGTCTTACTGTTATACATTTCAGGCTGTGGTTTTTTTTTTTTTTTGATGGCTTAACATCTATATCCAAACCCTTTCTGTGAGTATACCCTAGGGCTCTGTCCTGGGTTCTGTACTCTTTCTTGGTTCAGTTATACTATAATCCCTGTTTAGATGACTTTCACATATATTTAACAAGCTCGGTCTTTTTCTAAAAATCCACTTCTTCATCACAAGCTACCTGTGGAAAATCTCAACTTGCATATCCAGTTGACATCTCAAATTCAGTGTGTCTGAAGGTAATTTAGTATCCTCCACCAATAATACATCTCTTCTCCACACTTCCCTATTTCTATAAGTTGCCCAGAATGTCACCATTCTTCTAGTTACCTACCTTTTAAGCTGAAATAACCCTTGCATTTTCCTTTTTTTCAATCACCACCCCTGTCCAGCCAGTTTCTAAGTCTTGTCAATTCCCCCCAAAGTTCTCACAACTCTCAACCAATAATTAGAGAGCATTTTTAATCACCTAGAATTTGTGGAAAAGATGCCAACCTACATTGGTAGATGGAATTCCATCATCTGGGAGTTCCTGTTATGAATGAGACCATAGATCCCATTCTTATCTTTATCCCCATGTGCTAAGTACTTTGCTAGGCATGGGGGATACAGAAATAAAAATGAAATAAATCTTGTTCTCAAGTAACTTTCATTCTCTCTGGGAATAAAATATGCATGTGTGTGCACATACATATACATATACAAATACATACACACACATAGATGTGAATGCTTCCATACAAGCACCTATTAAAAGGCATGGTGCTAGGGACACAATTACAAATAATAAAAAAATTTCTATTCATAAAGATGTAACATTATAATGAGGGAGAAAATAAGTACATATAAAATATAAAAAGAATAAATATAAAGTTAATAAATGCAAAAATATTCAAAATAATTATAAATAGAAGGTTATTTTGGAGAAAGGGTGCTCAGAATTAGGGAGAAATCAGGAAAAGCTTAATGTAGAATTTTTCTTTGCACTTCGTTGTCAAGGAGGAGAGTAGCTCTGAGGTAAAGGGTAGAGACAAGGCAGTCATACTTTGCAGGTATATGAAATAGCAGGAATTTCAGGAGATGGAGTATCATGTGTGTAGAGCAGAGAAAAGGTCAGTTTGGTTAGATAGCAGAGTGTAGGAGGGAGAGTAATATTCAGTGAGATTGGAAAAGAGTGGGTCCAGATAATGTAACCTTTTATATATGTAGTGAATATAAGGTAATTTTTTGGGGGGCAGCCCTTGAATCAGAGGTAGTAGGCTCAAGAAAGGTCTCATGTGAGAGGTGGTACTTTAGCTGTCTTATCTTCTCTACCCACATTACCCCTAGCCTAGTTCAGGCACTCATCATTTCCCATGTAGACTTTTGCAATAGTTTCCTGATTTTGCTCTCAGCTTTTGTTCCCTCCCCTCTCCAATACAACCAGTCAACGATTTAATGAATATTCCAAGGATTTAGCATGTCCCTCTTCTATTCAATATTCTTCAGTGCCTCCTTATTTCTTCTAGGGTAAAAATACTTTAGTAGTAAAACTCTATGCTCTCTGGCTCTCATTCTTCCAGACTTATCTCATAGTACTCCCCTTCCTATGTTGTCCTTTCCAACCAAAGCAGTCTGCTAGCTAATACTTGACCTTCCATCTTCTATTCTGGGTCTCTGTCTAGTCTCATGGCTTATTTTATCCCCTTAACCTTTTGGAATGATCACATTCCTTCAAGGATAAACACAGGTGAGATTTCTCAGGTAAAATCATTCCTGATACTCTGAGGTATTAGGAGCAATTCTTCCCCTCACCCTTGAGTTTCCTGTGGTTTTTCCCTCTTGAAATTATCTTGTATCTACATATCTATATACATATCCTATCTCTCAATAGAATATAAACTTCTTGAGGGTAGGGACTATTTTCTTTATATTCTCACAATCTAGCCCAAGTTCTTTCATATCATTGGTGCTTAATAAATGTTTGTTGGAATAAGTTGCATTGAAATAATAGTAAAAGTATCCTTTTGGGACCACAATATGGGCATATCAAAAAAAACTCTGGACACGATGGGTTTGAAAATGCATCTTAAGTAAATAATTAACTTACAATGCAATCTTTATGTTGGCTTTGTTGATTTACAAAATTTAAGATATCTGATACTGACTAATGGTTTCATCATTCTTAGAAACCTGATGATCCCAAGATAACTAGTTTTTACATATGTAGATGTGTATGTATATATGTGTATATGTATGTATATATGTTTGTATGTATGTAAGGTGTCCTAACTATATAAACACCTAGCCCACTGTTTTCCTTTAAGAATCATATAGGCTCTGAGAAATGGTCCTAGGTATTTCTCAAAACTAATATTGTTATTTTTCTTAGAAGAGAGAGAATTTCATATGAACTCTTAGCATAACAGATTAAACTGGCAATGCACGTCTAAAACCAAAGATTGTTATCTCATATATCATCTGGTTTGACCCTTTCATTGTACAGATGAGGAAGCAGCAGCTCAGAGTGAGGAAAGGACTTCTTCACAATCATACTGGATTTTTTCCAGTGCCAATGTTAGAATTCAGATCTCCTGGCTTTTCATTCCTTTGCTCTTTTTTTTTCTGACTCAAATAAAATAGTATTTCTAAAAATCATTTAGCAAGGAGCCTGGCATATAGTCGGTGCTGTAGAAATCCTTCTTACCTTCCCCTCCAAAAGATTATTTCTTAGAGCTACAAAAGATAATAATATTCCTTTGGAAGACCCAGAGATTGAGAATGTCAAGGAAAATGATAGAGAAAGCATGGAAAGGAAGGGAGCCTAGAAGTAACCAACCTCTAATTCTACTACTAATTTTTAACCATTACAATAATTTGGTCCTTCTTTAAATATACAAAAGTTAATTAGTAGAACAGGTAAATTATACAATATACAAAAGCATGTTGTGTAACTACACATATCCAGACAAAGAAGTGAGGCATTCATATAGAGTTAGACAGACAACTTTGGACTTAGGCAATGTCGGAAGTTGTTTTGCTTGACTATCCATAGTTGTTTCAAGGATTTTGTTTTTTACTTTTTCTCCAAATATAGTAGCAAGACTAAATGGAGGAAAAATAAACTCTTATTAATGAAGTGAATAAAAATAAAATAAACATCACAACAAAAAATAACCAGGTCTCATTGTAGAAAGAGATTTGGCAGATTGTCAAGGTAAAATTTCTTACCAGTCATTCAAGAAAATGCTCTTGAATAATACCTCTAGAACTTGGATTTGAGCACTCTTCATATAATATTTTCATATAATATATTTCCCAGTCCCCAAAAAGGGTAGTTCTAATTTTGATGTATTTTTTTACTGGTGTCTCCCACTAAACAACCCTTTGGAGTATTGTTTCCTTTATCTTTTGTTCTGTTTCCTTTATATTTGTAATTTGCCTTTGTGAAATACTACTTTGTAAGAAAATTCATCTTTTTATAATAGTTCTTATTTTAAACCTTGCAAGTAGTGGAAACATTGATATTGAAAATTAGAAATAAAAGGGACCTTAGAATCTCAGAGCTAAAAGCAATCTTTGCACATATAACATCATATTCTATAAGAGAATTTGAGAATCAATGTTTACACTCCCTGATTTTGTAGACAGGGAAACTGAACCGTACAGAGGTTAAATGAGGTACCTGAGGTCCCACCATTGTCTGTAGCAGAGCCCAGATCCCATACTCTGGACACTGAGTCCAACGTTCTTTCCACTACACTCTGCTCCAAGATGAGAAGGAAGAACCCTCAGCCATCATTTAAGTCAAGAAACTTTTCCTAAACCATGGCAGCGCACAGACCCAAAGGAACGCTGGAAGTCCTTCCACGAATACTTGGAATGTACCCCCGTGTAAAAATATACTGCAAGTGTGTTGGTCCCACACTGTGAATTATGTCTTATTTACGGTCATTGAACCCTGCATTTTTTCCATTATGATTTAGAATTATGGGCTAGGGTAGTTCTTAATACTCTATTTATTTTAGGGGAGGAAAATGTTTTTTCTTTAACCACAACATTCATGCAATACCAACTGCTGGCAGTTTCGCCTGCATTTAAGGAAATATTGTTGTACAGCTTTTATGTTCTGTACTTCAATCAGCCCGAGCCAGCAGTATCCCCACAGAAGGACCCTCAACAGACCATTTTCAGCATTTTGCTGCAATTAAACTCCTCTGGTTTTAGCCCTCAGGCAATTTAGTACCTTTTTACATATGCACAATCTGAACTTTTGACCAGGGCCTGGTAGTCATATATTAGAGAGCAGCTTTTGAAAGCAGACTTAACAAGTTCCTCTGAGTATTGCAGTTGGAGTCAGTTGTAGAAAAGGTAATTTAAGCAACTTGCAGTGAGGCCATTCAGGATCTTACTGATGATCCTAAATATGTCTTTTTTCTCTCCTTGTTTCCTCTGGAAGCTGGTGGCAAGAGCTCTCAAAGTCTGTGATTGATCTTTTATTCAGTAGCTAACGAGGGCTGTGATTCTATTAGTGCTCTACAAGGCAAGGGAACAGTGATTTAATGAAGTGTCTAGTGAGCTGCCCATAGATTTATCCTGTTGTCTCTAATTTGCAGTGCCGTTGTGAGTATAAAAGAAACTGTACTCACACTGCCATTAGGCAGGTATTTCCTTAGTAAATTGTTGTAAGGTCAGGTACAGTTATCTGAGCAAAGGCAATGCCTCCCCCGCCTCCCTGTCTCTGGATGACAGCCGCTGGGCTAAGCATTCACTGAAGCGGAAACATGGAGATCAGAGGTCTGTCTCCAAGTCCCCCTTAGCTGATGCTAGAGCAGATGAACTGCCAAGTAGGACTAATAGAGTCATAATTGGCGATTAGAACAGGAAAGGTGCAATAACATCTTAATACAAACTGGCGGATTGTATAGTCTCTGTCAGTTGTTGTAAAGTTACACAGGAGCCCACATTAGTTACATCGAAAACATGGAGAAAAATGTTTCATAAAAACTCCTAAGAGTCATATGTCACCAACCAGCAGAATATCAAAGTCGGTATTACTTTAAAGGACTTTATCTTCTCTGTTGGTTTAAATGGGTGTGACACATAAATCAGCTATCTTCTCACACCAGATGTATTCCCATTTCCCCTTTGCTTGAAGAAAGCACATATTGTAAATTATTTCTTTGATTTCCAAAGCTGGGAATAATTGGTAAAGTTGGTTGGCCAGTCAGGTAGTGAAAATGGGATATCACTATTAGTGGTCCTTTGGTACCCCTGAGATAATAAAAGAACTCTGAACCTATTTCTGTGTGGGAAGGCTTGAAGGAAAACTTGGGACAGGACACCTGAAAAAGAGCTACACAAGATGAGAACAGGGGAAGATGTTGGGATCTGAATCAGTAGAAAGGATGCACACATAGACAACTCTATGAAAGTTTTAAGATTAAGGCATATTGTTGTCGGGCCATATCTGCTGTGAATGCAGCTCGACTTGTTTTGATACATTTTTTGCTATGGTGACATCCATACTGTTGATAGAAACAGTAAAAAAAAAAAGTGGAATAAAATCATGCACAGTACTTGTGAATCATGATCACAGGGTAAAAGGAACAAGTTTGAGAATTAGTCTGAAGTGCAGCACAGCTATGTACAAGAGTTGCAATTTTTTCAGAGACCAGAGCAGGATTTATCTTTAATTTCATAAGAAAAATTTCATTAAAAAAGTGTTTTTATTCTTGGAGTGGCTGCATTATAAGGAAATACAGTCTATTGGCCACCCGCAGTGTTCTGATGCTGGAGAGGATTGGAAGGATGTTAAATAAATCTTTTCAATCAGAGAAGAAATGAAGAGTCCAAGGAACACCTCAGGGTGATTAGATCCAGTAACTTAAAGTTTTTACACTTTTATCATCAGCCTTCCTTCAATGAGAATTTATTTATTGGTACTGGCAATGTAGTTACAGGGATAACATGCTAGGTTTGGAACCAGAAGACCTAAGTTTAAATCTTGACTCTTCTGTTACTCTGCATGTAAGACCTTGTGCTACATAGAGGAAAGAGTTTTCCACTGGTTCTCAAGTCTGAAGACTTGGGTTCAAATTTCCCTGCTAACATTGACGCCCTTCTTGACCTTGGACAAATAGCCTAACATCTCTGAGCCTCAGCTTCCTTATATTTAGAGTGAAGAGGTTGGTGCCCTTTGAGATGGCTTCTTACTTTGAGATCCACTTACCTTGGACAAGTACTTCTTGTCCCTAGGCTTCAGCGTTCGTATTAAAAATGAAAGAGTGGAATTATATAATCCCCAATCTATACTCTGGAAAGTAACTGTTATAGGTACCATATCAAACTAGAGGAGATACAAAGAAAAGGAGAACAAAGTACCTCTTATTAACTTAGAACTGGCAGATTTGAGGTGCAGGAGGGAGGGCAGTATAATGTGAAAATTTTTCTTTAACACTATGGCTTTGTAGTTGTGGATATTCTTTTCCTTAAAGCATATGGGAACCCCTCTGGAGCTTATTAAATGTTTTTTGAGGACTCCTGGGACCAAAAAATTTTGTTACCTGGTGACCAACCAATTAATCAATCGTTAATCATTTATTAAGTACCTGCTATATGCTCAGCACTATCTTAAGCCCTGAGGATACAAAAAGAGACACAATTACCCTCAAGGAAATCACAATCTAACTGCAGAGACAAAATGCAGACACAACTATGTACAAACAAGGTCTCTCAATACCCACACGTGCATGCACATGGCCAGCTCACACACACACACACACACACACACACACACACACACACTGCGTAAGACATAATCAGTGGGGGAAGGCAATAGAATTAAGTGGAAGGGGCAAAGCTTTCTTTTGAAAAAGGAAAAGCTTTCTGTTGAAAGTAGAATGTTAGCTGGGCCTAGAAGCCAAGGAGGGAGCCAGGAGAGGGAGATGAGAAGGGAGAGCTGCAAGGTATAAGAAAACTGGAGGTGGTGGGTGGCACATTAGGAAAGGCTTTGAATGTCAAACAGAGGATTTGTGTTTGGTCCTGAAGAAGATTCGGAATCACTGGAATGTATGCCACTCCCTTTGAAAGGCTGATGGAGAGTGGCCTGGGGTAAGTAAAGACTTATGGCAGGCGGGTCAGTCCTCAGGCTGTTGTCCTAGTCCAGGCATGGGGAGATGAGGATCTGCATCAGGGTCTTTGCAGTATTCAAGGTGAGAAGGGGGCATTTTTGAGATATGTGCATTGTCGAAATTGAAAGGCCTTGACTACAGATTAAGTCTGGGGAGTGAGATATAGTGGGAAAATGAGGATGATTCGGCAGTAGCCTGGGAGGATGGTTGTGCCCTTGATAATATAGGGAAGTAATTAAAGGGTCAAGGCTTGGGAAAGAAGGAGAGTTGAGACTTGTTGAGTTTAAGATGTGTTTAGGGCAGACAATTTGAGATGTCGGGTCGATAGTTGGTGGAGATGTCAGAAAGGTCAGGGCTAGATGAGTGATTTTAAGAGTCATCTGCGCAGGATGATAATGAGACCATGGGAGCTGATGAGATCACCAGGTGAAGTTGTATAGACAGACAAGGTGCTAGATGACATGTGCTGATAAGCATAATGTAAAGTAGAATATGAAAAGTGCATCAAGGGGTCTGTAAAGTCTGAATGAGATGAAAGGGACCAGAGAAAACTTTGGGAAGCTGTAGTGATGTCGGCATCATTCCTTGTCCATACTGTAGTGCAAGGGATCTCTAACAAGGATCTCTGGTTTTACGCTGACACAATGAATACCAAGGGAAGAGAGGACTGAACCAAAACAAAGAGATTAGGTTCTTTCTTTGGCTCTGCACCAATCCTGGAGTAAAATTCTAGGGAAATTGCTAAAATGCAGCTTAAATATGGTTCATATCTTGGGTCTTTCTGAAATGTAGGTAGTAGACCCTCAGTGCATAATGTAGATATTGGATATAGAAAAGCCTTTACTTCTCCAGACAGAAAATCTTAAAGATGCATGGTTCTCAATGGAATTTATGAATACATTCAGAAAACATAAAATATCTCAAATTGTCCATTATTCTCATTATACTTCCCTTCCCCCCAGATACTAATGATCTTTTCTGGGACTGATGAACAGATATTTTGCATCTGCCACAGACCTGCATTGTCTGAGCAACTCACAAGGTCCAGATGTCTCAACGAGCCAGGGCATGGCTTTCTTCAGCACTCCAGCTGCTGGTGGTACGCATACTGGTGGTGATACTTTTTTTCCCCTGAGAAGTATGCTATTACAGAAATCTGTTTCCTCTGGTCAACTGATGCCAGAATCCCAGCTTCCAGCCTCCAGAAGTGATTTTCTTTTATATGAGGCTTGTGATCCCTTACATGCTCCCAGTGTTTATAAAGAAGTCTTGTTCTCAGATGATTATACAGATGATTTAAAATAGCAGCTCTGAATTCTTCATTTTCTAATATGATCTTTTTTACCTCACATGATCATACTATGTTTTTAATGCCTGCAAACCCACAGTTTCCAACCGATAGACCTCAGTGGAACTAAGATACCAACCTTTTTAGTTTGTATATCATTGCATTAGAAATTTCAGTAAATGACTTAATGTAGATTGGATGATGTGGATCAGAGCACATTGAAATCAATACAAAAATAGTCAAAACCTGGCAAAGTACTCTTTCTTATTGTTTGCAGTGAGTTCTGCTTTTTCTAATAC
>JAQQSW010007098.1:0-13785 GCA_028646575.1 Pseudocheirus occidentalis | reverse complement strand
GTCTGAATGATTAATTCCTTTTCATTCTCAAGGTAGGAATTACTTAGAGTCCCACTGGAGAACAGAGGGATTGGGGCTAGGAGGACATTTGGAGTAGTGGTTCTTGATTCAGGAGAACTGGCATTGATTCTAGCAAGGGTAGCAGTACTTGACTTCAAACATAGAAATGCCAAGATCTTTTAGAAAAATGCAAAATTGAGGTTTCCTACTTTGTGTTACAAAAATCACTTGATCTATATCCAAATCAAGAAATTGAAAGATGAAGGTAAATGCCCTAGAATTAGGAAGAAGAAACTGAGAAATGCTCTCCAAGGTGGTGGGGAGATGGATTGCAATATCTAGGAAACCATACATATCTGTTCTCTGGAGGTAAAGTCATATGTTCCTGATAGAGGTCTTTGGGAATATTACCTTGAAACCTACTGCTCAAAAATGTTAATGCAACTGTTAAGAGGCTGTGTTTTGTAGAGATAAGAGCTTTAGACCTGGAATTCAAACACTTGGTTTGGAATACTGGCTCTATCAATTATTGTATGATCATGGATAAATCATCTTTATCATATTAATATCAATTAATATTAATGTAACTTCCTTAAGTGCTGAAACTACTTCAGACATGCTATTTCCTTAAGTAATTATAATAGCAAATGTAGCATGGAGTTTCGTGTATGACATCTCCAACATCTGCCTCCTCTGACCTTTCTCCAAGGGAGTCTTTGCTCCTACTAGGAGAGGAACCTGAAGGTTGGGGCCAAAGGCTGGCCTCTCTTCTCTCCTCAGGGTGAAGGGATACCTGGATAGAATTATATCTGTCTGCTCTCTCAAATACTGTTAGTGTAGGGAAAGTAACTTTTAGATTCAAGCTAAGCTCTTTATCACTAGTTCTTAACAGTAAAAAGGGGACCCCAAGGTATATATCCAAGGCTTGACTCCCTTCCCTCCACCAAATACCAGTTCCACACTGAACAAACATAGCAAATAGCAAATAAACCCATTTATTCAAGTCAATCAGAGAAAGTACATGTAGGAGAATGTCTGCCAGACAATGCAGATTGAGGGAGTTCTCCCTTTGGGAGTGGGATAGATCAACTCAACCAAGAGAGTCCCAGATCTTACTCAAGGGGAAATTTGCCAAAGCCTCTATAGCAATAAACTGGGAATAGGATCATGTTACAAGTTCTACATGTTGGCTTCTTTCCAGTCTTTCTCCCTTCAAGGAAGTGAGGTTGAAAGTCCTCCACATTTTCTCTCGTTAGCCAAAATGAAATTAATTAATATCAGAAAAGTTGCTAGTATCCTTCCAGAGCTTTCTAAACAAATCCCATTTTCATGATAATAATGGTTCCCCTTCTAAAGTCCTAGAATGTTTACAAAGCCGTTTTCTCACAACAGCCCTGGGTAGCAGCTAGAAGTCAAAAGAATTTGAAGAGACTGAAAATCTCTTAACGTCTCCCATTCTCCCAATTCTGCCTACTCCTCACACAGGCATAGAGAAGTGATCTCCACCAATGAGGAGAACATCTCATGCCAATGGGCTTTGGAGCTCAGGTTACACACACACACACACACACACACCACACCCCCCAAAAAGTTTTGGGGAGATATATCATTTCATTTATATAGGGAGCTCCTTATGTGGAAATTTTCACCATGGGTACACCTCCACCTGCCCACCTAGTTATACTGTGAATCACCTCAGAAGCAAAACCAGCAAGATTTCTGTGACTTTGAATCATAGGTAGCTGCCTGGGGCACTGAGAAGTTGTAACTTGCCTATGGTTACATGGCTACGTGCTTCAGAGGAAGGATTTGAACCTGATGTTATGGCCATCGTTCTATCCACCATACTACACTGCCTCTCAAGAACAATGATAATAATAACAATTAATATTTCCCTAGCACCATAAAATGTATAAGAAACTCAATAGTGCAGTAGGTACAAGTATTATTGTCCCCATTGTACGGATGAGGATACTAAAACTCAAAGAAAGAAAGTTGCTTGCACACAGCTAGGAAATGTCAAACCTTATAGTTTATGTTCTGGTGGGGGAGGGTCCAAGTTTGCTATGTGCTTAATCAATTGGATTGTGAATAAAATAAGTTTATTGTTCCTTCTGTAATTGAACTTTGGTGTTCAGAGTATATGAATGGTAGTAAGGAAAATTTTTTGAAAATCTGTCTTAGATTCAAAGCTATTGATTTCATTTTCTTAAAGTTTAGGAAAGATGAGGTCTAGAAAAGAAGAGCCTTGGATTTAGAACCAGAAGACCTAGGCCAATGTCCCGGCTTTGCTATCTAATAAGCTATTTTAAGCTTGATCAAGTCACTTAAATCCTCTAAACCTCAGTTTCCTTGTCTGCAGAATGGGGGTAATCATCGTGGTGCCTCTCTTGTGAGGCTAGCATGAGGATCAAACAAGAAAGTAGAAGTCAATTACTTTGTAACCGTAAAGAGTTACGGAAATGAATCTTTGTTGTTACTGAAAATTCTGGTTACCAGCAATGGGCCAAAATTAATCAGGATTGAATTCCTCTGTCCAAGGGGTCAGAATGCAGTATTCCCTCAGATTGTAACTGAACAATCACTTAAAACAAATGCTCTGCATAGGAATCCAAGTTTTAGCCCCCAGACAATATCCAAAAAAGGTCACAAAAGTGTATTTTCTTCCTTATTTAGAAGATTGTGGTTTGGGAAAATGTCCACTTCTACCACCTTGCTATCTGCTTTCAGCTAAAACAAACGAAGAGATAATGACTGTGACTAATTTTGGAAATTTGGATATGAACTCCTAGTGAGATGTGGAAGCCTTCATATAGGTTTAGGGGAGGGGTACGTAGCGAGTTTTTTCTTTTTTAGATTCAATTTTATTCTTATTTTCATTTCCAAGTCCTCTACTTCACTCCACTCCCTCCCCTACCACAGAAAAAGCAATAGCCAAGGGAGTACACACACACACACACACACACACACACACACACACACACACACACACACTGTTAAAAACCCTTGTTCTATATGGAAGTAGAAGAATCAGCTAAGTAACTGCCTCATTTACAAGGCAATTTCATCACAACTGCCCTGTGTGACAGGTAAGTAGTACAACAATTATTACTTCCATTTCACAGTTTAGAAAGTTGAGACTTAGATTTAACTTAGAAGTTAAATCACCCCTACATAGTCACATAGTGATTGTAGAGATCATCAGAGCTTTCACTTAAACTCTGAGAGACTTTTTCTCAGTATATACTTTAAATATATGTGTTATCTAGAACCATAAGCATATTATTATAAGAAATGACCAAATTGCCATTTAATAAATACATGCTGATTCATTGAAGAGTTGAGACAAACTGTTATCTAGTAATCTCCCCAAACTTATATTTGAAAAATTGGTTTTTATACAAACTGTAAGGTTTTACATTTATCACTATTAAAATTCACCTTCTTAAATCTCTCTTCAGAATCCTCAGTTAGTTGCCAAGTCTTACCATTTCCACCTCTAAATCCATCCTCATCTCTCTGGCTAATATAGACTCCCCCTTAATTCAATCTATCATCACCCCTCAGCTGAACTATTATAATAGCTTCCTGATTAGTCTTCATGATTTCAGTCTTTCACCCCGCTAATACACCCCCTACAAAGATGCCAAATACCTAAAATATACATCTGATTTATACCACACCCTTAACTCAAATCTTCAGTTGTTTTCTATTGCCTACAGGGTAACTGAGATATTCAGAATGGCAATTAAAGCCCTCTTCATGGCTCTAGAGTCAGGAGGATCTGAGTTCAAATCCAGCCTCAGACACTTGACCCTCAGCTAGCTGTGTGGCTCTGGGCAAGTGACTTAACCCAGATTGCCTTGCCAAAAAGAAAAATTTAAAAGCTCTCCTCAATATGGTTCCCTCATACTTTTCCAATCTCCTTCATAATATCCATCTGGGATGTCCGATCCATAATCAGTAAATTTCCTTTTATCTTAAACCTCTTTGCTTTCTCCACTGAGATTCATGGTGTTCCTATTTACCATCCAGATCCTGGTGGCTATTATCTATTGATACCTGTCCTTTCCCCCACCCCTCTACCTTAGAACATTATCCTTCCTTCTTCTATGAGTTAAGTACCTGGCTCACAATTATTCCTTCCCCAACTCCTGCCTTCATGCAAGATGACTTCAACACATATAATGCTGCTCCCTCAACTGTTCTCACTTCTCAGTTCAGGTTCTATCATCTACTTCTCCACTCCACCTCATCTATACACAGAGATGGTTGTATCCTGACTCTTGCCATCACCCATAATTGTTCTACTTCTATGATTATTAACTATGAAATTCACTTATCTTATCATAATTTTTATTATTCCTTTTCTCTCCTTTTCCTTACAACTCCTAACACTGTTTTTCATCTTCACCCTGACCTCTATTTCCTTCTCCTTCAGTTCTTTTTCAAACCAATACCCCTGCACTGACTATATTCTCTTACCTTCCCCATCTCAGTTTAGGTGAACCAACTTTACATTATTGTCTGCTCTAAAATGCCTTTCACTCTCTTCCTCCCCTGCTATACCTCTAACTTGGATTACTTCCACCATCAGTCTTCACTTTTATTTCTATGCTTCTGAATGGAGCTTGAAGAAATCACAAAACTGTGCTGACTGGAACCACAAATTTATGCTATGTAATCTCAACTAGACCCTTACTCTAGCAAGGCAATCATTCTGCCCCCATCCACAGTGGCTTCTCCCAAATCAGCTTTACTCAATCCATGACATTCCTCCTCAACCTCTCAGTTGAAGACTTAACCTCATTTCATTGAAAAGAGTAAATCCATTTGCCAAGAGCTCTCCCTTCTCCTAGCTTCTTCATCTTATGCAACTCAGATGTCTTTCCCCACACCTCTTCCATCAATCCTATCTCAGATAATCATCTCCAGGAGATGGCCCCCACTATCATTTCCCCTCTTTCTTATCCACGCTTGATCTATCCCTGATAGCTATCTTCTTATATCTCTCTTTTTCTATTAAGCTAAACTTTTGGAGAAAGCCATCTACATTATGTCCTTCTACTTCCTGTCCTCCTAACTTCTTGTAAACCTTCTGAAATCTAGATTCTGATCATCTTACAATTGAAACCGCTCTCTCCAAAGCGACCAATGACTTTAACTACACAATCTAATAACCATTTCTCAATATTCATCTTTTTTAAACCTCTTTTCAGTATTTCAGTTAATAACCTCTTCTTTCTTCCTCTTAGGAACTCACTCCTGGATTTTCATAAAATTACTCTCTCCTAATTTTTTTCTTATCTCTCTGGTCAGTGGTCTTCAACTTCTCTTGATGATTCATAATCCCAGTAAAATTCTCTTTGTAGATATCCCCAAAGACTATTTTCTCTTCTCCTACCCCATCAGGGTTTTCTAACCCTTTTTGCATCTTGGAACCCTTGGGAAAGCCTATGGGTCCTTTCTCAGAAGAATTATTTTAAATGCATAAAGTAAAATATAAAACATTACAAAAGAGACCAATTACATTGAAATGGTTAATGAAATATTTTTTTTTAAAAGTTCACAGACCCCAGGTTAAGAATTCCTCCCTATAATCTCTCATTTGATGATTTCAGCAGCTCCCACTGGTTCAATTAGTATTTCTGTGCACAAGATTCTCAGATCTCTATATCTATCACGAACTGCCTTGTGGGCATCTTGAATTATATATCTCACAAGGATCTCAAATTCAGCCTGCCCAAAACAGAACTCATCATAATTTCCCACACTCCTCTTCCCTTAATTTCCCTTTTACTATCAAGCACACCATCATCCTCTCACCAGGTTTATAACCAAGGATGACAAATCCTCATTCACCCCACATATTTGATCTATTTTCAAATCTGGTCATTTCTAACCTCACAATATTTCTCATATATGCTCCCTTATTTCCACTCATAAATATGCTACCCCAGTTCTGGTCCTCATCACTTTTTAATCTGGACTATTACAATGACTTTCTAATTGGTATCCTTGCCTCATCTTTCCTAATCCTTCAGTCAGCTGCCAAAATTATTTTTCTAAAGCATATCTGACCATTTCATCTCCAATACCTTCCTATTATCTTATTCAAATGTAAATTATTTTGTTTGGCTTTTAAAGTTCTTCAAAACTTTGTCTCTTCTGTCCTTTGCTGTCATCTTACGTTTTATTCCCTTCTGCTGGTCTATTTTCTGATCCTCAAACACAACACCCCAAACTTCCAGTCCCCCATTCCTAGAATGTGCTTCTGAAAGTTATGTTGACACAATTACATATTGTTCCCAGTCCTGCTTACCAACAGTGTTGGGGGAGGCTCTGGTGGGAAAGGAGATACCGAGTCTGCAGTTTTTCTATCACCTGCTCTTTGTCACAGACGCCTACCAACAAATTGTCTCCTTTTTGCTAAGTTGGGGAGGAACTGAGATTCAAGGGCCCAACCCTTTTTGCTGAAGTGGACCTATCTACATTATCTTAAAGTTACCTATAAAAACTGTCCCTACCCTAAAGCCATTGCTGATCTTTAGTGATTAGCTCATCAGCGTGTTACTACCTTAAAATCTTTTTACTATGCCAGAAGGGCTAAAAATAACTGTGCATACCCCTTGGTCCAGTAATACCAGTACTAGGTCTGTATCCCAAAGCAATCATAAAAATGGAAAAGATGCCTCATGTACAAAAATATTCATAGCAGCTCTTTTTTTGATGGCAAAAAATGGAAACTGAGGGGATGCCCATCAATTGGGGAATGACTGAACAAGCTGTGATATATGGACATAATGGAATACTATTTTTCCATAAGAAACTATGAGCAGGCAGATTTCAGGAAAGACTTGCATGAACTGATGCTGAATAAAGTGAGCAGAACCAGGAGAACATTACATACAATAACAGCAACATTGTGCAATGAACCTTTTTGACAGATCTAGTTACCATGATCCAAGTCAATTCCAAAAGACTTATGATGGAAAATACTATTCACATCCAAGAAAGAAGTATGGCATCTGAATGAAGATTGAAGGATACTATTTTCCCTTCTCCTCTTGTTTTTCTGTTTATTCTTTCTTGTAATTTTCCCATTTTTCAGATTCATCTTTTGCAACATGATTAATGAGGAAATGGAGGGGGGGGATGATGCTTTGTTTTTCAGTTTAAAATAATATAAAATAAAACAATATCTTTTAAATTCTTTGTCCTGAGTTTTGCCTCTTTGATCAAGATAAGAATTTTCCTTTCAACAGTTCTCTTTCCTCACCTCTGCCTTTTACTGACTTTCTCCAAAAATTTAGCATAAATCCCACCTACTGGAAGAGTCCGTTGATGGTCCCTTCAGCAGCCAATTCCTTCCACCCTTACAGATTATCTTCCACCTACTCTCTATATATTATGTGACTTAAATCCAATTCACATGCATATCATGGCATCATCTTCTTGACTGCATGGTCCTCTTCTAGAATGAAGGACAAACAACAATATATTATGTACATAACTCATTATTTACATTTTGCCTCCATTAGAATGTGAACTCCTTTAGGACAAGAGCTAATTTTACCCTTAGCACTTCACTTTGCATCTACTGCTCTGGATGATTTCAACTCTACAAACAAGATGCTCCTGAACCTGAACTCAGCACCCCTTGGTGCCCCACATGTCCCACTTCCTTTGTGTTATCTTACCCCCATTAGACTGTAAGTTCCTTGAGGGCAACAACTGTCTTTCTTTTTCTTATTTGTGTCCCTAGACCTTAGTACCAGTGCCTGATACATAATAGGTGCTTAATAAAAGTTTATTTAATTGATCTGAATCTCAATCTCCAGAGTTCAGCACCATGCATATTTTACAAACAAGCCTACTTGTTGTTATCTGCATATAACATTCCGTTTCCCATCTTTGTGTAGGAGTTCTCCCATGTCTGAAATGCAGTCTTTCTGCAATTCAATGCTGTAGAAGACCTAGCTTCCTTCAAAACATAGATCAAATGTCAGCTCCTACATAAGGCCTTTTTCTAAGACCCCAGTGGCTAGTGTTCTCTGCATCTTGAAACTACTTTGTATATATGCAACCCATACAGAGTTCTGGGCTTCAACCCACCTCCCACAGCAAAAGAGTATTATGACACAACAGTATTCGAATATGTTCATGGTAGAGGGTAACATATCACTGGCCTATGCAGATGATAGGGGTCTCTATGGGTCTATCTAGAAATGGTTGACAAGGAAGCAAAGAAGACAACTCTAGCATCTCCTCCCTCAACCCTTCTCCAAGGAGACTTTGATTCCTGCCATGGTGCATTAGCAGAAGGTGAGAGCCATGGTTGGATCATTCTGCTTTCCTGAGACAGAGGGGTAACCATGCTAAAATTATAGCTCTTTGTCTCCTTAAATATTGTTCATATAGGAGATGTAATATTTGTATATGTAATATTGATCATAAGTTCAAGCTACAGCTCATGATCATTGTTCTTTAGGGAGAGAAAAGTACCATAAGCTCTATATCTAAGGCTTGACCCCCTTCCCACTAGATACTAGTTTCACAATGAATTCACATAGTAAGTAGCAAATAAACCCATTTACCCACATCAAGAGCAAAATAGAAACCAGAAAAATATATATATGATATACTTTATTATTATTAATTAGTAATATATTATATTACATATAATATATATGAGAATATATGCCAGACAATACCGAGTAAAAGTGCCCTCCTTTTAGGAGTGAGATAATTCAGATAATTCAGTTCAATTGAGAAAGAGAGTCTCAAATATAATACAAGGGGAAATGGCCTGAAGTCTATAGTGTAGTAAGCTGAGGGTAGTGACACAAAAGAGACTTTTGTCCACTTTTCTACATGGTAGCTTCTTCCCAAAGTCTTTCTCTTACTTCACTGCTCTGAAGAGAGGTTGGAATCTTACATTCTCTCTTGGCTTTGGAAACCAGAAGAACCCAAGATCTTCTCTCTTGCTATCACCAATTCTGCCCACCCCTCCCACAGGCACAGAATATTGAGTAACCAATCTCTACCAATAAGGAGAAAGTCTCATACAATTGGCCCTTTGAGCCAAGGGTTACATTCATATCCCATAATTTGTCCAACTATTTCCAAACTGATGGGTACCTCCTTGTTTCCAGTTTGCTACTGTAAAAAAAGAAGCTACAAATATTTTTGTACACATGAAATTTTTCTTTCATTCCCCTCCACTGGCCAGTTTAATTTGATTTTATACTCTTTTCTTCTTTGATATCTTTGAAGTTTAAGCCAGTAGTGGCATCACTGGGTAAAGGCTGTGCACAGTTTAATAACTTTTGGTGTATAATTTCAAATTAATTTTCAAAATGGCTGGACCAATTTGCAGATCTACTGACAGTGTGCAGATACACAAACAGTGTACTGGTGGGTCTGTTTTATCAAAGTCCTTCCAGCATTGATCATTTTCCTTTTTAGCCATCTTTGTTAATATTATAGGTGTGAAGTAGAACCTCAGCAATGCTCTAATTTGCATTTCTCTAATTATTAATGATTGAAATATTTTATGTGATTAGCTCGAATTTCTTCCTTTGAAAACTACATGTCCATATCCTTTTACCATTTGTCAACATAGCATATTGTCTTCATGAACTTTTATGGATGATTGAAAAGCTTTTGTGAACCAGTGGCCCATCCTTGGATGATAAGACTTTGTGAAGTTAGTGTGAACCTCAGACCTCTCCAACCTCATCAAAACCACTAAAGTTTAGCTCAGCTTGCATAGCCTTAAAGAACCAATACTCATCTCAACACGATTAGGTTTTAGAGTCAAACTGCATTTGAGAATAAAATGCTTTATTTTTTTAAAAATGTTTTTCTCTCCACTTGTTAAAAAAAAGAGCTTTTATGAACAAATAAAAAATTTTGTCCCAAATTATTTAATAGTCTAATCGTGTGAGAAAAGAAAGGACAGGATTTTATAGTAACATGTTTGGAAAAAATTTAGAAGACAGAGATCTGAGTTCAGCTGAAATAAAAAGTGGGTTTTAATGACTACATTACTTAAAAAAAACACATGCACAATTTAAAGATTAATAGTAGCACATTTGGAAAATTCTTCTGAAAGTTTGCCTTTGAACAAGGACCAACCTTTGCCCCTTCTCCTTCCTTTTCCAATTACCCAGGTACCCTTGGGCTCCTTCATTCACCCTGTCTCCTACTGCTTGCCAGCTTATCCAATGCAATAATTTAGGTTCAAATGCTTAATACTTTGCTTATCTAATCCTCTTGCTCCTGTGGTCAAAACTTCTCTATGTCTGCATTTTGTCACAAATGCTCTGTCTACCCCAGCTTATCTGAAAAGGTCACTTCCCAGAATCTCTTGCTTTCTACGAGTCAGCCTTTCTTTATTTCATAAGTATCTTAGGTCCTTTTCTTTATTAGGATTAAATACCCACACCTTTTCTCTCCTCTACTACTGCTCTGAAACATTTACTTGTCCCTTTCTTGGAACATAATTTCAATGTTGGCGGCATTTAATTATTTTTTCATCCACATATTTATCTCATTTATGTTTTTCCTATCTCTGGGGTTTTTATTTTCCCACGTCAATCTCCTCTCTATGGCAGCTTCTTACAAACTTCCGAATGATTAGGATATGTGATGTGTATTTCAGGTTTTTTGCATACATCTAGACAATATTTAATACAAGACTCAATGTGGCTTAACATAAACCAAGGTAATAAAATTTGGCAAATCCTACTATCAGAATTCTAGGTAGGAATTATTGAACCTGGAGCAAACTCAATTGGGGGTGGGGAAGCAAGTGTTGGGGTGCAACTGCCCCGGAGGGAAGAGGTGGTTCATGTTTCAAAGAGTGTGAATCTCTCCAAAAGTATGCTAATAAATGTTTAACAACCAGCTTTTCAAAGGGAAAAAAGTATGCATGACACACTTTTAATTTTATCACTATAACCATTTTCTCCATCATCACTTTCTTAAGCATAGAGAATCATCAAAGCCATAAATCAAGCCTAATTTATAACATTTACCAATTTCCAAGTTGTAACTGATCATACTGAAAATTTAACAACCAACTTCCAAGAACCAGTCTGATCTGACTCCAGAACACTCCTGGATCTCTGTTTGATGGGTGTTGGGTGAAAAGATAGATCCCAGGAAATCAAGGCCCTACCAGGAACCAAGTGATAACAATTGGGGTAGCTGTACAACACAGTGTGGACCAGCACAGGATGAATGGCCAAGGAGGATGGATTGTTTTCACAAGGGAGAGTACACAAACCCACTCTGAGGGAAGAACATTTGCAATCCTGCCAGTGATTAGTAATGAGGTCTGAAAGAGAAAAGACTCCACATTAGGAGGTTCTCAGGTTAACAAGGATCAGCTTTTAAAAGAAATGCAGGAATTAGAGCCTAACGTTTACTTTCACAAATGAGGCACACATGTAATTATGAAAGAACCAGCTAAGAGTAGAGGTTTTTGTTTTGTCTACTAGCTCTGATGCGGCCTGGAGAAGTGATACTACCCTATATAAGAAGATAAACCAGAGAGAAATGAAGGGTTTTGTAGAAGGGTCCTTCGGCAAGTACAATGAGGCCTGAACTTTCTTTCCTTGTCATTTTCGTAGGTAGGAGGAAGTATTCTGCAAACTTCTAAAATATTTATTTACCCTTAGAAGACAGATTGTCACTTCTGGTCAGTAATCCAGCTCTCAGAAACTGTGTAGTGGAACTCAGTTAAGGGAGACATGCAATTTAATTTGATTTAACAAAATGCCTTATGTTACCTGGAGGTCACATATTAGTCAGTCTGTCAACAAGTGCTTATTCTGTGCCTCATACATACATGAACAAAACTTACATCTGACTGCCTGTTACTATATTCCATTACAAACAAAGAGCAAAAAAAGCCTGGAGGGAGTAGAACGTAGAACATACAGGAGGTATCAGGGTCTGTTGTTGGGATTTTGCAGAAGAATTAGATAAGCCAGTAAATTCTGAAGGCATCTTTTCTGGTGAGCTCACAAGTCAGACAACTGGCTTAACTAGAGATCGTGGGAATTAGTGTTTGAGACTGAGTCCATAAATGAGTGATCAGGGACTTTAACAACAAGAACAGCTTCCTCAAAGCAAGTCAAGAAGCAGTTCTGAGGTGTTTATGCCAGGCATTGTGCTCCATGCTGGGAGCATAAAAACAAGCAGAAAGAAACAGCATCTAACCTCAAGGAGTTATAATCTGGGGAAGGGGAAGAAAACATAAAAGGAAAGGGTGAAGTAAGAGTGAGGAGGTGCCTGAATAGGGATATAGTAAAGAAATCCCAAAAGCCAAACGTTGTTCCTCCTTCATTCTGGAAGAGGATCAATGACATCAGGAAGGTAATGTCTTGACATGCAAGTGAATTGGATTTAAGTGAGCGAGGCCTGTGCAAGGTCATCAGTCCCTCTTTCTCCTCCAGAGTCTTCTGAGTCCAGTGGCAGAATGACTGTCAATAGCCCAGCATGTAGTAGGACACCTTGGTCTCTTTAGCCTAAGATCTTTCCCAGGTTTCAGTTTGTCTGAGACAACACCCATTCAGTAGTTAAAGGCTAGGTAAAAATTGAGGTAAGGGGGGGAGGAGCCAATATTGTGGCATAGAAGCAAGAAAACTCCATAGCTCCCATATAGCCATTTCAAATACCCATAAAATATGACTCTAAACAAATTTTAGGGCTCCAGAACTCACAAAAGTACAGAAAAACACATCTCCCACTGAAGGCAGCTCAGCAGTGGGACAAGAAGGGCTCATCACAGCAGCTGGGAGCTGAAACCAGCCTGGCCTGAAACCACAGCTTGGCCCTCAGATGGCCAGGACAAGCTGCAGCTGAAGCCTTCAGGAGAGTGGATCAGTGGCAGCTGTGGCAATTTCCAGAATTATCAAGCCATAAGAAATAAGGACTAAGTGAAAGGTTAGTGGAACTTGACTAAATTCAGGGGAGAGGGTCCAGCTGAATTCTTCCCAGGGTAAGGAAGCAGCAGAAGTGGAGCAACCACCTCCACATGGCTGCTTCAGAGCTTGCGGCCTACAGATTGCAGGGGGCCCAAGTGATCATTCAGGGGCTAAGTGCTCTTGCCTTAACCTACCTGGATCAGGATGGTGGTCTTGGGTGGTGGTACTGAGGTGCATTTTCAGCGAGCCAAAGCTGATGGGGGATGCAGCAGCCTCGTAATAAACCCAGCAGTTGCAAAAACCCCAGTGATTTGGGACAGAGCTTTCCCCTCTGGAAACAGAGTTCCACAAAGGTAAAAAGTCAAGTAATTGACTGGCAACATGAGCAGGCAAAGGAAGCAAAGTAAGAACAGCAATGCAACTTCAGATTTCTTTTTTGGGAACAAAAAGGATCAAAGCATGGAATGGGAAGAAGACAACACAATCAGAACTCCTGCACCAAAAGCTTCCAAGAAAAATGGAGACTGGTTACAAGCCACAGATGAGCTTAAGAAGGATTTTGAAATTCAAATAAGAGAAGTGGAAGAAAAATTGGGAAGAAAAATGAGAACGATGCAAGAAACTCATAAAAAAAAGTCAATAACCTGACTGAAGAAAAGAACACCTTAAAAATAGATTAACTCAAATGGCAAAAGAGGCCCAAAAAGCCAGTGAGGAGAAGAATGCCTTAAAAAGTCAAATTTGCCAGATGGAAAAAGAATCTCAAAAGCATTCTGAAGAGAATAATTTCTTCAGAATTAGACTGGAGCAAATGGAAGCAAATGACTTTATGAGAAATCAAAATACT
>JAQQSW010007097.1:0-13785 GCA_028646575.1 Pseudocheirus occidentalis | reverse complement strand
CAGCCGCCCGCGGCCTTCACCCCTCCCCAGCCCCGCCCTTTCTCAGCCGGGCTGCCGGGAGCCTGTGCCTGCGCCTGCGCACCCTGCGGCCTCGAGCGGGGGTGGGAGGGGGGGGGGGAAACGGGTGGGGGCGGGGCGGGGCGGGGCGGGCTCCTCATCTGATTGTGTTTTTGGGCCGATAGCGTCACCTAGTGGTCACCTCGCTAACTGCCTCTCGAAAATGAGCTCCTAACTGAACTAACCCGGATCCTGGCCCGGCTTCCCCCAGTCTTAAAGTTGCGAGTGACCTCAGAGGCGGTCTGGCCCAAGGCAGCCGCGGCCCCAGGCGGAGGCTGGGGCAGAGCGGCCCGGCCTCCTGCCTGGCACCTGCGCTGAGCATGCTCCACGCCCACCTTGGGCCGGAGGCTTTTGATTTCGGTGTCACGGTTATTTCCAGATCCACCTGAGTCCCTGGCCCCCTAAGAAACAGGCCAAAGCAGCAGCCACACTCTCTGCCAAGACATCAACAGAAGGGCCAGCCAGAGGTCATCCAGGTGGGAGGCTACTTGGAAGGGAGCACTCGGTCCCGTGCTGCCCAATATGTTTGCCAACAGAAATGTGAACTGCCCCCTCCCAAGCATCAACCCACGGAAAGCTTGGCCGGCCTTGTCCGCAATGCCACCTCAGCTAAGAAACGCGGGAAGGAGCTTCTCCCAGCCTTTCTTTTATTTTTTTTTTTTTTTGGAGGGCAGTTGGGGCTAAGTGACTTGCCCAAGGTCACACGGCTAGTTTTTTGTATTAAGTGTCTGAGGCCGGATTTGAACTCAGGTACTCCTGACTCCAGGGCCGGTGCTCTATTCACTGCGCCACCTAGCCGCCCCTTCTCCTAGCCTTTCTTGGCAATCTCACAGCACATTTGCCTTGGATTTGGGTAGGGGGGAGGAGCTATGGATCTTTCTGTCGACGCCAGCGAAGTTCTGGAGCCTAGTATTTGTGTGGCTTCCCTTTGCCACAGGGAAAGTGAAAGTGTTCAGGGAAGTGTTTCCCTATGTTTAATGGGTTTTCTCCGTGCAGTGAATAAAGGCCTCAAAGTGGGCCGTATCGTCAACAAATTTTGGAAATGACTCAGCTGCCAGGGAGAACCGGGACAGGCTCGGCAGTTCCAGTTGTGGCTGGGCAACAGCCACGGGCCGCATAGAAAAAAGGGAATTGGATAGAATCAAAATCAGCCTCACAAGCTCAAGAAGAATATACTCAGTCTATCCAATGGATAGAACCGATGTTCCAGAAAAGCACTAGAGCGATTTTAAAAATAGCCACTAGGTGTCAGTGTTGCCTCAAAAAACGCCAGCTCCGGCAGCTTCAAAATGTGCTCAGTTTTCTGACATTTCTGCAGTCTTTTCAGTCACCTGGGGGCAACTGGGCCTCCCCAGAGTTTTGGGTCCCAATGAGTACTTACTCCCATCGAGGCCCAAACTGCAGAAGCCCGAATCTGTCCAAAGTGTTCCCAACAGTCCGAAGGTGCTCCAGGGAGGTTGGTCACAAAGCACTTTCCAGACTGGGCCAAGGAAGGAGGAAAAGACAGGATTGGTGTGCCAATCATTGAGTTCAACCCCTTGGTTTTACAGATGAGGAACTGATGCTCAGGGAGCAAAGTGACTGGTCCAAGGTCTGGTGGGCAGAGCAAAGACCTAGGTCCAGCCTTTGTTCCACTATCCAGCTTCCGCCACGATGCCAGCGTCTGTTTGAATTCTACTTGGTCACAAGGTCTCAGATTTGGGCCAAGCAATTTTCCCCTTACTGTGGTTTAGTTTAATTCGATTGTTTTCCACTTGACAGTTTGCTGAAAATTACTCCACTAAGCTAAGGAAAGTGACTACCTTTGGAGTTAGTACGGAAAGAACTGTCCCAGCTCAGTGTGGTCCAGTCTGCCCCGCTTCCCAGAGTAGGCTCCTGGGAATTTGCATAGGAAAGGACATTAGAAATTGTCTGGTGGGGGGCGGCTAGGTGGTGCAGTGAATAGAGCACCGGCCCTGAAGTCAGGAGTACCTGAGTTCAAATCCTGTCTCAGATACTTAACACAAAAAACTAGCTGTGTGACCTTGGGCCTTGCCCTCCAAAAAGGGAAAAAAAAAATTGTCTGGTAAATCTTCATTTTACAGAAAGGAAGGTTGAGGCCTAGAGAAGGGAAGAGACTTGGTCAAGGTTGCACAGGGAGTCAGTAGAAGAGGGGAGGTCCTTGGGTCCCAAATCCAATGGCACAATATCCATTTCAAAAGCCCCAGGTCAAGAGAACCAGGAATTCCTTAGGAGGGTCCACACTTTCTGGCTGTGGGATTTGAACTTGGTGCCTTCACTTCCCCTATAATCTGCTTCTTTACCTGTCCACTCTGCAAATGAATTGCAGGAAAAACTGACTCTGCTCTTGAAGCAGTCAGAGCAGTGACCACATAAGGGCTGAGATGGAGAACTTCTGCTGATCTGTTTGGAGTCATGCCCTCTTTCCTCTGAAGGGCTTAGAGGAGGGCACTTGGGGAAGAGGGCACTCAAGGAG
The DNA here is from genome assembly GCA_028646575.1 of Pseudocheirus occidentalis. Lineage (NCBI taxonomy): Eukaryota > Metazoa > Chordata > Mammalia > Diprotodontia > Pseudocheiridae > Pseudocheirus > Pseudocheirus occidentalis. The sequence goes on along the minus strand of JAQQSW010007097.1, from coordinate 11,252 downwards.
GAGGGCTTCTGAGGAGGGGTCTAGGTTCTCCAAATGACCAGCTGCCTTTTCAGCCCTGAAAGGGAGTGTTTCAAGAACAGTTCGAGCTTTAGGGAGGTTGATTTTCCAGTGACTTTTGTTCCATTGCTTTGCATTGGGAGAAGTTAATTGAACAGAAACAAGGTAAGTTTGGGTGGCTTTTTTACACTTCTTTAAGGTAGGTACAGCCCCGTTTGAGTTGTCACTCATTTGAGCCTGGGTGGCTAGACAGCTGAATGGTCAAAGACTGAGACCTGGGCCATAAAGACCTGAATTATTGAAATCTTGATTCTGTGTGACCCTGAGTCAAGTGCCTTAACTTAGATTTGTATGTTTCCTCATCTGCAGAACCCTTCTGGGGTTCCTGGGGGAGTGGGGGGTGGATGAGATAATCAATCTTTGTTAAGTGCCTCCAACAAACCGAAGTGCTGTCAATGCTAAAGCCCTGTGAGGCTGAGTGAAGTCACATGGCTTACCCAAGGTCACATAGCTGTGAAGTAGTGCCTAGTTCGTTCTCATGGAGTTTGCCTTGTTCAAGATTACCAGTAATGTTTCTTCAAAAAGTCTCAGGGGATAAAATTCCAACTTAAATGAGGAAGCTGAATCTTTCAAATGTGGGCTAGGCTTGTGCAGGAGCGTTTCCTGGAACTGCCACCCCAGAGAAGGCTGCCTGCCGGGCGTCCTGAGTGCCGTGGCCCCTGGCAGACCGTGATGTCAGTGGCACGGGCCGCTCGGCGAGCTCCCTTGACCTCATCAGCCCTGCATGGGCACCCTTTCCCTGTAGTTCCGAATTCGAACCTCATGCGGCAAAACAGGACAGCATCCGTCTGCTTGGTTTGGGCCCTCACCTATCAAGTGCCCACTACGTGCCAGGCGCTGTGCTAAGTGTTGGGAATATAAAGAAATGACTAGTGGGAAGAAATCGGAGAAATCTGGAAAAGAACCAAAGAGCGAGCGAGCCGAGGAGGGGACGCCCCCCCCACTCCCCGGGCAAGGAGCGCGCATGCGTAAAGGAAAGGCAAGCCGGTCGGGGAGTGTCTACGGCTGCCTCGCACCCTCGCCCGAGCTGCGGAACGGCCAGAATAGGCACCCCCAATTCTAGGGAGTCGGCCTTGGAAGCGCCCCCCCCTCCCCCTCAGGCCGCAAGCCGGAATCCACAGAACGCCGGCCCGCTGTCCAGCCTACTTTCCCGGAGAGGACTGTGCCGGGGAGGGGCGTTCCCTGGGAGGCTTTGGCGCGCGTCGTTGACCAGTAGCCGCTCGGCGTGTTCCTCGGAGCCAATAGGAGGCCGCCGTCGGACGAAGGGGCGGGCCCAGACAGTTTGTTCCCTGGAGGCAGGAGGCCTCATCAAAGGAAGGCGCGAGTTCAAGCGCGGCCAATGAGTGCTCGAGAACCGTCGCAGTAACCACTGGGAGGGCGCGGCTCTCCGCCTCAGCCAATCAACGCTCGGCGGAGGCCCCCTCCCACGTTCGACGCTCTGGACTGCGGCAGTTTCGAAGGGATGGCGGCTGAGGATGCGAGCGAAGGGGTGGCAGCTGCCGCAATAGCGGCGGGAGAGTAAAGCGGGCTGGGGGGTGGATGAGGCAGCCCAGAGGCGGGGGACCGAGGGCGGGGAGGAGAAGCTAGGGGCCGGGGGATCGAGGGGGAGGGGGATCAAGGTGGGAGGTAGCCAGGGGGCCGGGGGATTGAGGTGGGGGCGGGGAAGGTCTGCAGCTGGGGATCGAGGTGGGGGGGGGGGAGGATGCTGGGGCTCATTTCCTCTTCCCGCCTAGCCCCCTCCCCTCCAAGTTCTTTTCTGCTCTCCTCCCCCCTCGCCCAGAACTCTGGCTTCTGCCTCAGCCGCCTTAGCAGCCCGCAGTGTTCAGGAGGATGTTTCACCCGCTCTACTGGCAGAGTTCTTGAAGGTGAGCTCTTGGAGAGCACTCCCATTTGCCCATACCTTGGGAGTGCTTTGGGATGCCCAGCTAAAGAGCCGCCCCTTCTCCCCGTGACCGTAGAGCCCATTGACATCCATAGCTGCAAGACAACCGTTCCCTACTCTGGGAGATCCTGACTACTTGTGTGTAGTTTCTATCTGCCAAGATGATTTGAAATGCAATCCTGAACCCTAACCCCTCCAGGACTCAAGGAAGAAGGAGAAGTTGCTGTGGAGCCAGCTGCAGGTGGTACATGCCCTTCAGGGCTTCCTGGAGCACGTGGACATGACTGTAGACACTGAAGAAGAAATCCGTGAGAGCTCCCAAGCCCCTTAGGGGGAGAAGGGGGGTGGCAGCGGGGAGAACTGAACACCTCATTTCCCTCTTCTCTGATCCAGGGGCAGAAGCCAGTGCAGCGCAACAGCTCTGGAAGGACCTGAAAGCTGAGCACCAGAAGCAGGTGGAAGCCATTGAGGCTGCCTTGCCAAAGGCCCTGGAGCAACTGGAGGCCAGCAAGAGGAAGCAGGCTTTATTGGGGAATGCTCTGAGGCAGGTCCAGGGCAAGAGGCGGGCTTTGGAGGAGCAGAAGAACATGGCCCAGACCCAGAGACAAGGGCAGGTGAGGGCAGGTGAGGAGAAGGGTTCTCCCAGGGCAGCAGCATGATGGCAGGCAGCAGTCTCACTTCTGTCCTCAGGAAAGGCGAAGGCAGCAGTTAGTGGCTGGGGCCCAGGCCCAGAGTGAGCACCTGGAGAACGCCAACAAACGCTGGGTACAGGTGCTGATGCTACAGCGTGAAGAGCAGGAGAATAGCCAGAGGTGAGGCCCAACAGGAGAGGCTGGAAAGAGGAAGGCGGCTAGGGGCCAAGGCTCCTGGGGGAAGGGGGGGATGCTGGAGGAGGGCAGGTTGCTGAGCAGTGGCTTCTTCCCACAGGCTTGACACCTTCCTAGGACTTCTGGAGACGCTGCATGGTGCTGAGAGGGATGGGGGGAACAGAAACCTCTCTGGAATGCCAGCAAGCCCCCAGCAGTAACCCCTCCCCACCTCCACAAAGACACCCAATAAAGCTGCCCTTTCTATCTTTGCCAAGATTAATGAGGAGCATGGGGACCATCCTCTCTTAGAACAAAGAATTTGGCCAGTCCTCCCTACAGGCCCCCTGGCTTCAAGCCTTCCTGTCCCTGGTGAACTTCCTTTTCCTCCTGTTTTCCCCCAACCCACACCCAGCAGCCCCCTCCCCACAGCCAGACCCTGGACTACACTCAAAAGAACAACCCAACATCAAGCCTGTAGTTGCCTTGGAGACAACATTGTTCAAAGCACTCCCAGACTTCTTCCTCTGGCTACTTGGTGGTATTGTCCTCCTCACTGGGGGCTACCAGGGTAGAGGTGGCCTTGAAGCTGCGTTTGCGCTTTTGAACATTCTGTTCAGGACGGAAGATGATGATGTACACCTTGGGCACATAGAGCATCCCCAGAGAGACTGAGGCACTAAGACTCATCGACACAGTCAATGTTGTAGTCTGGATGTATATCTAATTCAAAGGAAAGGGTGTGTTGGCCTGGTCCCAACCAGCCAATCCACCCCCTTCCCTATGCTGTGGCCAAAGGACAAGAGAGATGACTCTCCTAGCAAGAGTTCAGCCAAAAGGCTGGATGGCATTTTAGGGGTTGGAAAGGGTGACCAGGTTAAAGGCCCAGAGGTAGGAAAGGGCTTATTATGGGCAGGGTGAAAGAAAAGGATGAATGAATAAAATCTACAAGTGAACACGGTAAAATGAATGCTTGATAACACATGAACAGGTTAACAACGAGATGAACAGTGGCACGATGCATTTGTTGGGTGAATATTGAAATGGGGAAGTGACTGAATTCAAAATTCTGCCCCAAAATATCAAGTGGGCAGGCAGGCAGGCGGGCAGCATTCCAGGGCTGGATCCTTACCTTCTCGGCAGACTGGGCTGTACCAAAGAATATGGGCACAAAAGCAAGCCACACGATACAGGTGGTGTACATGGTGAAGCCAATGGGCTTTGCCTCATTGAATGTCTCTGGAACCCCACGGGCTTTGATTGCGTAGATGGTGCAGGTTACCATGAGCACCAAGCTGTAGCCAAGGCAGCCAATCAGAGAGAGATCTGACATATCACACTTGAGGACACCTCGAGCTTGTTCTGGGTCTGGTGTCCGTTGTTCTTCATAGTCAATGACACTGTGTGGTGGCTGGAAACCCAACCATGCTACTACACCTATGACCTGAAAAGAGCTGAAAAATCAGTTTTACACAAAATCCAATTCAGAGAATCTCACATTTTCCATTTTAAAAAGAATCCAATTAAGGTGGGTGGCCTACTTTACAGGAAGAGATTCTTTACTTTCTAGGTCCTTAATCATTTTCCAAATGAGACCTTTCTTGGAAACCAAGTTTACCAAAATGGGTTTGTTGTCTTCCCAGATTCCTATGGATTTTGGCCTTGATTGAGAGGGCCCAGAAAACAAACCTGCACAGAAGTGAGACTGAAGGTGATGACAAGCTGGGAGGTGGGGCTGATGAAGGGTGGCGGGGTCACAGACCTCTTGCCACGTTCAAAGATGCGGTAGATGCGATTGGTCTTGGTGAGCAGGGCAGAGTAGCTCAGGGCAGTACCTAGCCCAAGAAGGAGGCGGCGGGCAGCACAGATGGCAGGGCCTGGCTCAGCCACCATGAGGAAGGTGATAGTGTAGATAAGGAAGATGCCTGTAAGGAGGATGTAGCTGAGCTCACGGCCCGAGGCCCGGACAATGGGGGTATTGTGGTGCCTTATAAAGGTGACCAGCACTGAGGCAGTGGCTACAATGCCTGCCACAGCCAGCAAGAGGGGCAGTATGGCCCAGGGAGAAGCCCAGTCAAGGCGGATGACAGGTGTTGGCCGGCAGCCAGTATGATTCAATGTGGGCCTGGCTCCTAGTGGGCAGGCCTCACAGGTAAACTCATCCACCTGGTAGCGGTAGCCATCGCAGGGTTCACAATGCCAACAGCAGGGGACACCTTTCACCATCTTCTTCCGCTCCCCAGGCCCACATGGGAGGCTGCACAGGGAAGTAGGTGACAGCAAGGGGCTGCCTGACCACTCCAATTCTTCTACCTGAGGGCAGAGGCTACAAGAAATCATCTTGAACACACTTGCATAACCTTTCAGGGGCCTCATGGACCCCTTCCTAGGATCATCTTTTTAAATAATTGGAGTTCCAGATAAATGAAAATCCAGATGGCACATTTTTCCCATTTAAGTGCCTGGACCCCCCTGAAGTCTATCCATGGAACCCAGCTTGATCTCAAATCTGTGAGTGGGAGCGTTGCATCTTCTCAGTCCCATCCTCCTTGACTGTCATTGGGTCTCCTTTCTTGCTTCTCATCCTAGCTCCCAACCCTCCACCTCCACCCCATTCCTACTGACTCTACAAGGAAGCTGTTGCCATGGGTTCTTAGTAAGGAAAGTCCCAAAGGTCTATGAAGGCACCAAACCCACTGTGTCAGCTGACTTGGAATCTGACATTCCCAGAGAGACCAACACTCAGAAGTCATCCTCTTGTTTCCCAGTCCTGTGCCCTGCCCCTTCAGCCACAAACCCCACTCACGTCAAGCTTCAAAGATTCAGTCCACTGGCCTACCGCACGGTAGCCCCCACTGCCATTCTTCACTTGGTACTGGAAGATGTCATAGCGCCCAGGAGCGTCCCCATTCTCATTGAACATCACAGGCGTCCCTGCACTTCCTGGAGAGGGAAGAGTTACCCTAAAACCACATCTCCCTGCCCTGTTTTCCTACTGCCATTGTCTGAGCCTGCCCACTCAGGAGTCCAAAGAGAAGACTCCATCTGTGACCAATCCACTCCATCTCTGATGCCACCTGAACTAGAAAAACAGTTCAAGGCCTAGGTGGATCATCACAGGGTTCCTCCAGCAATCCAATGAGCTAACATGGGGAAAACCCTCTATGAATCTTTTTTACAAGCTCTTTAGAAACACAGAGACAACTAGGTGGCCCAAGGGATAGAGTCCTGGACCTGGAATAAGGAGCCAAATTCAGATCTGACCTCAGACACTTCACCTCTGCCTCAGTTTCCTCAGCTGTAAAATGGAGATCTGAATGCAGGGAGGCTCCACTGAGATAACATTTGCATAATGTTTTGCAAACCATAAAGAGCCATATAAGTGTGTCCCTGTAAGTCCCACTGTTTTGATGGGGAGTTTTATGTGTGTACACTATTTAAACAAAATAATTGGAAAATCCATGTACCTCAAACCTACCTGATGCCAGTGTCCCCCTAACCCCAGCACAGCCGCAGTTCAAGTAGAGCATAAACTTCTGAAAAGTCAGCTCTGCCTACATAGAATTCTGCAGTGCTAAGGCTTCCTGAGGGAAAGGCTCAGCTCCACAGGAATAAAGCAGGCATCTTATTGCCTTACTGTTCATAACAGTGGGGAAAAGTGAGTGTGAAGTCAAGTGAGGCCCAGAAGAGAAAAGGGCCTGCTCAAGTTTCCAAACCAAGGGCCTTTTCAAGTCAGAACTTGAACCCAGTTCTAATGACCAGCTCCATGTTTTTTCATAGGAAGGTCTAGGTTTGTGAAGCTTCCTTTCTTGGTGACCTGGGCTGATCCACATTCCCCCGGGCTCTGTCCCTGGGGTCAGTTAGCTCCAGCTTACCGTTGAAATGAACTGCTCGGATGTAGCGCAGGAGTGTGCGCCCATCGGTGGGGCTCATGGCAGGACAAAGCCCAGCGTAGCCTGGACACAGAGCCTGATGCATGCTGTGGAGGGCATGGGCAATGGCGTAGACAGCATCGATCACAAACTGCACCTTGCCCTCCTGCTTGTAGGCTGAGTCTCGACCAATTCTCTCTTCACCTATGCCCAGGGGAAGACCAGAATTTGGGTCCAGTCTTTGTGATCCAGCCCCATGCCACGGTGCCTGCCCCTCATGTGCATTCCCCTCACCTGTGCACTTTCGGGTGGCAGCATCGTCAGACTGGGCACCAAAGCCTGTTGTCAGCTTGCAGTTAAAATTGTCCTCCCAGAATTCGGCAAACCAGATGTTCCGCCGGTTGTTTTCCAAGGAACGGGTGGTGAAGTATTGGTCAAATCCTAGTTGGCAGAAGGCAAGATGGCGACTGTTCCTAGGTTCAGTCTCAGATCCAAGGTGAAGAAGAGAAGAGGACATGCCCTAGGGGTATGTATGAGGAGGGTTCACTGCCCTCCCCACTTTCTTCAAGGGTTGCAGGGCAGTGCCTCTCTGGCTTGGGGGAGAGATAGAAATAAACGAAGGGGGATGGATGCTACACCTCATGGCTGGGGATACTCTTGGACTTAGATTGAGCTAGTATTGAAGATGGGTACAATGAGGGAAGGTACCAAATCCCACTGTTCTTAGTTCTCTCACAAGCTCACTTGAGGGTCACGTTTGGTAGTTATTGACCTTCCACTTTCCAGGGCTGTCAAGGGAAGGCCGTTCCAATCCTTCCTAGCTGCCTTTTCTAACTTGGCCTTCAAAGAGCCCCCTCTATTTTCCCAGTACCACCCACCATGTTCATGGCAAAAATCCTCTTTTTGAGAATCCCTTTTTACAGTGGAGTGTTCAAAGAAGGTACACACCATCAATGGAGGCCCGCTTGGGCAGAATGGTGATGGCACCCACTGCCACGTCCTCAACGTTCAGAATGGGGGAGGTCTTGGCCCCCCAACTGTCTGAGCCAACCCACAGGAAGTGGCCTGTCAGGTTGGCCTGTTGTGCAGCTTCCAGGACCCGCCTAGGGAGGTGGGGGTCAAAAGGAGAATGCAGCTTGGAGGTGGAGGTTGGGGTGTGGGGCATGGAATTGGGGAAAGTCTGAGGTCTTGGGGTCTGTCAGCTGGATCACCCTCCCCCCTCCCTCGCTCTAGTACATGCACCTCACCCCAAGCACACAGAGCTGAATTGCAGCAATAGGGGAAGCCCTGGTTGTCTATGAGGCTTTGAATTCTCTTCTGTACACTGGCCCACCTTCTCTGTTCTGGCCTCTCTGGAGCCATTATTCTGGAGCCAAGGGGCCCTCCCTTGGGGAGGGGTCCTCTCATCTCCTTACTTGATGTCATCTTCAATGGCAAAGATGATGATGCCTCGGGCATTGGGTGTTTCCATGAGCCTTTTGATGACTTTAGCAAATTCTCCAGGCTTCGGTTCTCGGGGAATTTTGATAGACTGAGCTATGCAGACTCCTCCTGGGGCCCACCCCAAAGAGAGATGGCCCATTGCCTTCCCCTTCCTTCCCTTCCCCTGCCCTGCCCATATGCTGCTTCCCCTGCTGCTAGACTTCCCACAGCCACTGATTTCCCAAGGAGAAGCAGACTCAGTTGTAGCTTGGACTGGGGAAAGAACCCTCAATCACATGAGTGAAGAAGGTTGGGGAGAGGTCTCCCTAGCCTCAAAAAGTACCCTAACAGAAAACCAGGTCTAGCTACTTGCCCTTGGTGGTCCTGTAGCTGACAAACTGGATCTAATCTATGGTATGGATGGAAAGATCTCGTCTTAGGAACTAGAAAACACTGCCTGGAGGGATCAAGCATGATTTTCTTGGGTACAATCTGGGCTGCCTCAGTTTTATCTGCTGTCAGATAGGGGGTTGGCTTGGCCTAGCAGACCTCTCAGGTGGCTTCAGCTCTAACTTTTGGATGGTGGGATCCCTCCTCCCCTTTGCTCCTCTGCTGTGCTCACCAGCTTCCCGAGAGATCTGCACAAAGGCCTCAACCCCACTCTCCCCATAGTTGCCCTCGGAAGCCAGAGTGGACACATAGTTCCAGCCCAGAGCCCGCACAACATCCACCATGGCTTGGGCTTGGTAGGAATCTGGTGGGACCACCCGGGAGAAGAAGTCATAGCGGGCATTGTCACTGAGCTCCGGGGCTGTGGATGCATAGCTGATCTGAGGGATCTGGGGGAGAAGAGCTTAGTCTCCGTCAATGGGTTGGGAGTGATCCCTCCCCACCCCCAAAACACACACACACACACACACACACACACACACACACACACCCCAACCTGCCCTCCACTCCCACCCTTGATCACACACAGCGAAGAGTCGAAGCACGTTGGCCACCATGATGGAAACGGAGCTGGCTGAGGCACCCACAACGGCTGCCACACGCTGCTCGGGCAGGGCCCCAATGGGCTGGCCACCCCCTGGGCAGCGGGCCCCAGAGGCAGGCCGCAGTAGCGCCTGCACGAAGGTGAGGGCCTGCTCCAAGGCATGTGTGTCCCGGGAGCACGTGTCCAGCAGCCGAGCACCTAGGCGCACCCCAGGCAGCAGGCCTGGGTCCGCATTGATCCGGTCCAGGGCATAGAGCATGGCTTCCAGGCGGTGTACACCCTGCTCTTTCTTCACTGGCCCACAAGCGGCTCCTGCTGCTCCCCGGGCATGCACAGGGAACAGGCCACCCAGTGTCACATCCCCTGGGAGCCTCACTGCTTCCCCAACAGCCCGCTGAGCCCCAGTGCAGGCCAGGGGTCCCAGCAGCAGAAGCAGCAGCAGCAGCAGCTGGTGGCAGGGTCCTGAGGGAGGGGACAGTGAGATCTAGGCTGCTGATGCTCCCCAGGTCACTGGCTCACTATAGCCAGCTTAATCTTTTATTTCTCCTCCTTCCTTCCCTCTTCCTTTCCTGAAGCCCTTTGCATCTGAGTGACATTGGGAATAGCTTCTGCCTTCCTTGGGGCTCACTGCACCCCATCTGTGAAACAGGTATAAGAACCTCTCCCTGGGGTAACCCCTCCCCAGCTCGTTTTTAAGACTGCTTCCTGATCCCCATCATGGGGTTGGGATCTGAACACCCAAAAGGAAAAGCCCCTGGCCTTTCCCTTGTGGCCCAGGTTCCTGGTGTTCACCTGGGTCACCCGGCCCTTTCCAGTTAATAATCCTTCCCAGGTGGCTCTCATGGTCTGCACCCAGCCTCACCCTAGACTGCCCCTCTTTAATTCCATCTAGACCTCTTCCACGTGGCACCTGGCCCTTGGCCCTCCTCGATTCTTCCCTGTTAATTACCTCCCAGTCACCCCAGACTTAGCCAGTCTTAGATCTTTCCCACAGTCTCTCTGTATATGAGATCCATTTTGCCTTCCATTAAAATTCTCGGATTCTTTAAGAGTCTGACCAATAGCTCAGATTCAGTCTGGCTGGCCTGTCACAATATGTCTCAATAGGGTGGATTCCTAAAATCTCACTCACTGACAAGTGTTCTAATAAACCTTGTCTTTGGTTGAAAGAAGCCTTTGATCTAATGCATTTGAGGCAGGATCTGCACCACTTGCCCTTGAATTTCAGCGTCCCAATACCCCTAGACCTCAACACCATGCCCTCCGTCCTTTCTTCCTCTCCACGATACTGTCTGGCCTTCCTTACCTGCCTGGAAATGCCTGCTGCCTCCCAAGGGATGCCTTTTCTGGCTGATGCTTCGGCACCTGGTTTCCCTAAGCCCAGCTGGATTCATTTCTCCCCCTTCGATGCTTACAAATCCAACCAGTTATGTCTTTCAAGGCTCCAGCTTTCCCTCCTCTTCCTGGCTAGCCCTGCCAGACTGTTCCCAACCTAGGCAGCCTGGCACTCCTTTGAACTCTCCCACAAGAGACTGAGCTGCCTATCAGGGGGACCAGCTGGATGAGGAGTGAGTGGGGAGGGTTTTTGCCTGGCCCCAGGCCTAAGTGCCAGATGTTGAGGAATATAAGGCAATGGGTTTAGGGTTAAAACCAACAAATCCCCTGAGGCACAGCCCCCAAATGTACTGCTTATTTTGCCCCCTCTAATCTCTACCCCCCCCCCCCAATCTTTGGGCACTGGATCTCCAAGCCTTTTCCCTTCTATTTCCTCAGCCATGGCCAAGTTCCACTGGAGAACGTCTCTCACTGCTATCTTGGACTCCTAACTTTGCCCTGCCTTTTGATCAGTCCCTCCTTGGGCCCTCCATTTTTTTTTACCAAATGAGACAATGAACCAGAGCGATGAGGTGCAGGCTCTGGGACTCCCCCCCCCCTTTTTGAGCTCTCCTTGAATCTTTGAGGTACTTACTCTGGGAAACCTCTTGAAGTCTGATTCAAATGCCTTCAGGAGGCATTTGCAGAGGCCATAAATATTTCATTGTGGCTGGGCCCAAACCTGTTACTAGCCTGGCTTTCAGAAGCAGGTAAATTTTCATAAGATTAAAGAAATATCCCAGACAAATGAAGAAAACCCTGCCCTTTTCCTAGATAGACTGGTAGAAGCTATTAAAAGGTATACAAATTTAGATCCTGATTCTACAGAAGGGGCAGCAATTCTT
>JAQQSW010007096.1:0-13785 GCA_028646575.1 Pseudocheirus occidentalis | reverse complement strand
GCCTGGCCTGGCTGCAGCTGCAGTTTTGGGCTGGGCTGGTCTCTGCTCTGGTGCGAGCTGCCCCTCTGTCCCCCTTCTTCATGCCTTGGCAGATGTGTAGGTGCTGGAGGTTGTAGATCCTCTCTACTGCACACTGGCTGCGGCCCTGCTCAGCTCAGTGTGGCTCCTTTCCACTGCCCTGGGCCAGCCTCCGGTCCCGGCTGCCGCAATGAGCCCCTGCTGCCGAACTGCCTTCAGCGAGGGATGTGTTTGCTGTATTTTTGTGTGTCTGAGAATCCTAGACTTTGTCTAGGCTCATTTTTTTATGGGTGTTTAGGGTGGCAGTGTGGGAGCTGCGGGACCTTGCTGCTTCTATGTCGCCATCTTGGCTCCGCCCCTGTTTTTTTTTCTTCAAAAGATCTCATGCATCTCTGCATTGGATTCACAGAGTCAAGATAATGGGATCTAGAAGATGGAAGGTATCGTAGAGGTCAGCCAGTTCATCTCCTAATTGAACCCATGAAAAAGGGAATGACTTTCCAAAGAAGAGCTGGGATTTCACCTTGGTCCTCTGGCTTCAAATCTAGTGTTGTTTCTATTTCACTATGGTGTATCCCTCTCAGAATCAGGAACAGCAAGTGCAGGGAGCTCCTTATTTGTACCTATCCTTACCACATTTTACACACATGTGCATACACACACACACACATATGCTTGGTCTTGCATGTCTCAGAGCAATGGATTCATCTGTGACAAAGACAGGGGACAGGATTGTTGTGGCCTGAAAAAGGCAGGAAACCTAAGATAGTGACAGGAAGGTAAACAAGCAGTAGATGCATGTGTGGGCTGGCCTGGGGAGTTTGACCACCGATGGTTTTTCTGGAAGTATCTATCATGTTCCCTTTTCAGACCTCAGGCCAAGGTTACTGATGAAATGAATACCTTGTGATTTTCCCCAGGGAAGCAATGGGAGTTGTGCTGCACAAGGATTCAAAATGGTATCAACAGTGGAAAGATTTCAAGGACAACAATGTCGTCTTTAATAGTAAGTGACAAAAACTTTCTTGACCTTGGGTGGTGCAGCAGCCACAAGAACCTGTATGAAGTCAGCCTGGAGAACGGTCTTTAGCAGAGTGCTCTGGGTATGGACCTAGGCCCTGTGCTATTTACTGTTTCATCAGGAACTTGGAGTCCCCTGGAATTGTCAGGTAGCAAACACCATATCAGCTGTTCTTCAGCCCTTTCTGAAGCCACACAGGCTCTCATGTCGTAAGTGATAAGTCTGGCTAACAAGTCAGATGACATCTTAATAGGCTTGAATAATGACTAAATCCATATACAACAAATGTAAACATAAATACAGTCCTTGGGTCAACAAAATCAACTTTATAAACTCAGGTGGAAAAGGCTTGGTTAAACAACAGCTCATAAAAAAATGTGGGGATTTCACCAGCCCATCACTTCAGGGTGAGACAGGAAGACTTGGTGATAGGATCTGGACTGCACTGAGAGGCTAGTTGGTTGATTGTTGTCTGTTATCGAAGACAAAAATGACACCACTATGTTAGAGTCAAGTTTGCAGAGTGTCTGACTGGCCGATCAAACCAATATGAGCACAGAGTCCTCTACCACAGGTCATGCACAAGTAGTGCATGTGAACATTTGAGGTGGTTTCTCTAAATTTGTACATCTTGCGTTTCTTTTGAGGTACTTCAATTCCACTTTGCTCATAGAGCATTGCACCTTCTCTGATGAGGGCATGCCATGCTGGATGGGTCCAGTGCCAGTGTCTCCCATATCACAGCTCCAAAGATTTTAAGACAGATCTTGAGAGTGTCTTTGTATTGCTTTTTTCTGACCAACAGTGAGTACTTGCCTTGTGTGGGTTCTGTCTTTTTGGCAAGTGTATGTTTGTCATTCAGATAACACGGTCAGCCCATTGGTGTTGTCCTTTCTGTAGTAGAATTTGAATGCTTGGCCGTTTAGTTCAAGAAAGAACCTCAGTGTCTGGCATCTTATCCTGCCAGGTGATCTTCAGAATCTTCCTGAGACAATTCAGATGGAAGTGGTTTAGTATCCTGGTTTGGCACTGGTAGACTGTCCAGGTTGCACAGGCATACAATGAGGTCAGCACCACAGCTCTGTACACCCTCAGTTTGGTGGGCAGTCTAATACTCTTCTCTCCCACACTTCCCTTCAGAGTCTTCCAAACACTGAGCTAGCTCTGGCAGTGCATACGTCAGTCTCATTATCAATGTGTACATCCCTGGAAAGTACACTGCCAAAGTAAGTGAGCTTGCCCACAGTCTTCAGAACGTCTACATGCTGTAACTGACGGTTCCACATATGGATGGTGTGGTGCTGGCTAATGGAGCACCTGTATTTTGTTGGTGTTAATTGTTAGGCCAAAGTGAACACAAGCGGTGGAGAATACTTTGGAGAGTACTTTGTTGCATCTCAGCTTCAGAGGCTGCATTTCGTGCATATTCACTGACAAACAAGATCAAGCACCAGCGTTCCCTCCACCTTGGTCTTGGCTTGTAGCCTTTTTAAATTGAGATTACCATCAGCATAATATCTAACCTTGATGTCATGTTCGTCCTTATTGAAAGCATTTGACAACATGACTGAAAATGTTATGTTAAAAGCATGGGAGCAAGCACAGTCTTGTTTCATTCCATTGGTGGTGAATGAGAAAGCATCTTCCATTATGTGGAACGTGGGCAAGTGTGCAGTCATGAAATTGACTACAATGCTGATGAACTTCTGGGCAACCAAATGCTGGCAGTATCAGAGGCCTTGATCAGTTTGATGAATGTTGTATATAGACTTCTCTTCTGCTCCTGGCATTTCTCCTGGAGTTGTCAGGTAGCAAACACCATATCAGCTGTTCTTCAGCCCTTTCTGAAGCCACACAGGCTCTCATGTTGATGACCATCTTCCAGGTGAAGGGATCAGCCTAGAATCTTGCCGGCAGTGACTAAGAATAAGACACCGCCAACCCATCCCCCGGTGTTTATCAAAGGACAATATATTTCCTTTACCTTAATAGAGATGGACAATGGAGGCATCCTTGAACTCCTGGGGGATACCTTCCTCTTGCCATATAACCTGGAAAATTTCAGTCAGCTTTTGTATGACCAGTGGACCACCACCTTGTTCATCTCAACTGGAATAGAACAAGCACCTGGTGCTTTGCCACAAGAAAACAGCCTGGTGATATTCAAAACCTCTTCAGTTGGAACTTCAGCTAGGGAGGGATTGATTTCAACCTGAGGTCAGTGGCTTTAGCATTAATTGATGACAATCTGGAAGTGTTCAACCCAAATCTCTGAGACCATGTCCTTAATAGTAATCAGTGAGGTTATATCAGCACTAAGTAGTTGAGATTCATGGTAGGTCTTTGTCCCACAAATAACCTCAGGGCATCTATAAAAGCACTTTGGATTGTTACTATCAGCATGAAACTGAATTTCATCTATCTCTTTACTGAGCCAAAAATATATGCATCTCTCTAAGCTTCATTTGCACTTTACTTTTGATGCAATTAAATGCTGCCTTCTTAGAGATGGATAAACTATCCTGCTGGCAAATGCTGTGGAGTTCTCACTTTTCATTTAGCAGCTTCTGAATTTCTTCATCAGTTTCGTCAAACCAGTCTTGGTCTTTGCCTAGTGTTCTGACCCAGATCAGCAAATGTAGCGCTATACAACAAACCTCTGAAAGCTGCCCACTCCTTTCTGCTCCACTGTTGCCAGTTGTGTGTTGGCTCAACTTTCTCTCCAAGTTAGCAACAAACTGTTCCTGTTCAGAGAAGTGCTCTAATCTGTTAACATGAATTCTTCTGGTAGTCATGTTGTTATGGGGCCACCGCTTTTTTTGAAAGCTTGTATGTTGGATGACAGGATACAAACAGATCTTGATAGACTTGAATAATGTGTTAAATCCTTGTACAGTGGAGGTAAATATAAGTACTATTCTTGGGTTAATAAAACCAACTTTATAAACTCAGGATCAAAAAGTCTTAGTTGAACAACAGTTCATAAAAAAAGTTCTGGGGATTTCACTCACCCCTCCGCTCAGTGTGAATCACAGGCAGCCCAGCAGCCAGGAAGGCTGATGTTATCTTGGACTTGGATCTTGGACAGCATTGAGAAGCACAGTGACTGGGCCATGACCATCTTGGTGTCCTTTTCCTTATTGGACCGTATTTGGAAGTCTGTGTTCAAAGTGGGGTACATTTTAGGAAGGACGTTGGCAACGTAAGAAGAATCCAGGGAAAGAAGACCGGAATAGCATAAGGAGATTAGAGATCCTACCATATTGGGGTTCATGGAAGGAACTGGGGAATTAAAAGACTTGGTGGGATATTATCCTTTGACCCAGAGGACAGAACAAGGAGCAGTAGGTGGGAGTTACAGATTGTCAGGTTTTGTGTCAGTTTTTAAATGTACTGGACTAGATGTGACACCTCCTCCTCATTGGAGTTTTTTGGGTAAATGTATAAACAACTTGTTGGTGGGTGTTGTCTAGGAGATTCTTGGTCAGGTGCAGATAGGACTCGATGGTTTCTAAGATTCTGTCAGTTATCAGGCATTTATTAAGTGTTTGCTTCATGCCAGGCAATATGCTGAACCCTGAGAATATACAAATACCCCAAATCCCCAATCTTCTTTAGCCTTAAGATATAAGGGCAGGAGGGTGGAGTGAAAGGAAACTCAGAATTTCTGAGTTGGACAGGACCTCAAGAGGCAGTATGATTAGTGGAAACTGCTAACTTTTGGAGTCTGGAAAACTTGGATTCAGATCTTGATTCTGACTTTGTTACCGGGGGCCTGTCACTTAACCTCTGAGTACCAACCTTCCTAAATGCTATGTAAATGTTACTGTTACTATCCTCCTAAGTTCTCTTCTTTAGACTAAGCATCACCACAAAGAAGGGCATAGAATCTCTAAGGCCTGATGTGGAGATTTTGTCCAAGTTCTTGGAGGACATCACCTGTGGATGAGTCAGGGTGAGAATAAGGTAGGGAGAGCTCTTGTCACAATAGGCTCCCTTGTCATGACAACCAACAGTTAGTTCTCCTGAGGGTGCTCCATCTTCATTGGTAGAATGTTGAGAAAACAGCATTCATCTTATTCACTGATACTTTAGGCCACTAGTTTGATTCCCACCACACCCACACAGAGCACTTTGTTCCCTAGGCCTAGTAATTTTTTAATGGGCCATGGAATTAGCTGGGAAGGGTCTTTTTTTTTTAAATAAATATTAAATGGTCCATTTTTAAAAATACTTTTTCAGTGTATTGATCAGTTGTGCTGCTGTTTTTTCCCCCTTAAAAATATTGTTTGGTGTATGGGCTGGCTATCTGCAGACGAGTGCTTGGGATAACGGTAATGATTTTAAAAACAGAAGGTATCAATTAAAGCTCATTTAAAGTGATGAACAACTGACCAAAGGGGGAGAAAAGGAGTTGTCATCAAGCCTTGGCCTAAAGAGATGAGAAAATGCACCTCCCTCCCTTTACAGAGTATAGGAACTATGGCTGTGGAGCATTGTATGTAGAAACAATTCTTCTTTATGTAAATTCACATTACACAAATTCAACTTTATGTAAAGAATTTTGAAAGAAATGATCATTCCAAAACATTTTTTAAAAACCCAACTTGTGTTGATTTTACTGTGTGCCACTGTGCTCTCCACTCTTATTCCTCTACTTGGTGCGGCCTCCATCCCCCATCCCACTAAATGTGAAGATGAATTCCACTCAACACTGTTACGTAGAATGTGTGCATGCTTATAGACAACACAGAATCCAGTAGACTTGAAAGCCAAACAGCTCTTGTTGCAAGAGAACTCAGCAGGGCAAGAGCCAAGATGGTGGAGTAAGAAGTAAGTTTCTCTCATTCTCCTTTATTAACCTCTGAAAGACCAGAAAATATCACCCCAGGGAAAACTTTGAAACAGCTGAGTCATCAGAAAGACAGGCAGTCTGGTATCCCAGGAAGCTTGGGGGACTAATAGGAAAGACCCTTCTCACTGTGGTGAAGGGGGAACAGGAGAGGACAGGAGGCATCCCAGCAAGCTCCACCTCGCAAACCAGCGGGAGACTCTTGAGTCCCAGGGTAGTAGAGTAGGCAGGTGCTAACACCAGGACCCCTCAGTGCCTCATCTCTAGAAAGGAAAAGGAGACAGACTGTTTTGTGATAGTGACAGTGTGGGTCTTATTCTTAGTCATTGCTGCCAAGATTCTTGCCAGAGTCCTTAATAGTCTGATCCCTTTGCCTGAAGGTGGTCATCTACCTTAAAGTCTGTGTGGCTTCAGAAAGGACTGAGGAACAAGTTGATATGGTGTTTGCTGCCCAACAACTCCAGGAAAAAATGCCAGGAGCAGAACAGAGATCTTTTTTTGTTCCTTTTTTTTCTTTTTTGCTTTTTGGAGGGCAGTTGGGGTTAAGTGACTTGCCCAACGTCACACAGCTAGTAAGTGCTAAGTGTCTGAGGCTGGATTTGTACTCAGGTCCTCCTGACTTCAGGGCTGGTGCTCCATTCCAGAACAGAGGTCTATACACAAAATTGATCAATCTAACTAAGGTCTTTGGTACTTGTGAGGGCTTGTGGAAAATTGTGGCAAAATTTGGTTGCCCAGAGAAGTTAATTTAATATTTTATGTCAGTTTCTTGACAGCATGCTTGCCTGGGGTTCTGGATAATGGAAAATGCTCTCTTGCTTTCCCAGTCACCAGTGGAGTGAAGCTGGGCTGTTTGCTTGCTCCCATGCTTTTTAGAATGATGTTTCCAGCCGTCTTGCTGTATGCCTTCAGCAAGGCTAAAAATGGCATCAAAGTCAGCTACTGCACTGATGGCAAATTATTTACCTTGAAAAGGCTGTAAGCCAGGATTCAAGTGGAGGTAGAGTTGGTGTGTGACATTTTTTTCCACAGATGATTGTGCACTCAGTGCAACCTCTTAGGCTGAAGTGCAACAGAGTACAGATCAGTTCTCTGCTGCTTGTGCTAATTTTGGCCTACAAGAAAACAAGTTCTCCACCAACCAGAACCACATGCATGGAACTGTTGGTTACAAGTTGGGGAATTTTGGATACTATGGTTAAGTTCACTTACCTCAACAGTATGCTTTCCCAGGATGTACACAATGATAGTGAGGTTGACACACCCAGTGCTGGAGCTAACTCTGTATTGGGAGGCTCTGAAGGAAAGCGTGGGAGAGGAGATGGATTAGACTGCCTAACAAACTGAAGCTTTACAGAGCAGTTGTGTTGACTATATCATTGTATGCCTGTGAAAACTGGACAGGCTACCAACTCCATTCCAGGAAACTGAACTGCTTCTGTTTGAATTGTCTTAGTAAGGTTCTGAAGATCTTGAACACCAAAAAAACAATTTTGGACACCAAGCAGAGGATTTTGTACTTAATGGCATGTACTGGCAGGATAAGGTGCCAGACACTGAGGTTCTTTCTTGAGCTGAACTGTCAAGCATTTAAATTACTGCAGAGAGTGTAATTTCAGTGGACTGGCCACGTTGACCATTTAACGTCAGACATATTACTGTTTTAAGGAGAATTCACATGAAGCAAGCACTCATGGGGGTTAGAAGAAGTGATGCAAAGCCATTCTCAAGGTCTCTCTTAAGAACTTTGAAATTGTTTGTGAGACTTGGGAGATTGGCGCAGGACTGCCCAGCACTGTGTGACCGCCTCAGAAGACACCGTGCTGTATGAGAAAAGCAGAATTGCAGTAGCTCAGAAGAAACACGAGACGCACAAACTGAGAGACATCTGTCCACTCCAGATATTCATATAGACTATTTGCGCCTGGCCTCTGATAGAACCTTCTGAACTTATTGGTCTCATCAGCCACAGTCAGACTCAGTGTACCTTGAGTCCAACATAGTGATGTCAGTTTGATCCTCCTGAAGCACCAAGGACAATAGCCAGCCAACCAGCAAAAGACAGAAGGTTGTCTTGGCTGCTGAAGCCTAGGCAGGGCTTTGGGGGAGGCTGTTGGTGGTTCCAACCAGGGCTTTATTGGCTTTAGAAGTGCAACAGAAGGCAGTTTGATCTTACCTTTCCCTCTTTTCTCTTTCAATTTTATTTGAAAACCAAATTTGACTTTCTTGTAACCAGATCAGAATCAAATATGTGTGATACGTGAGTGCCAGAGGACACTCCCCAGAGATGACTAGGACATTATTTACGTGAAACAAACGATTGCTCTTGTTACAATATACTCGACATCCCTGGGCACTGAGGAGGGCTATAAGGCTGTTCACTCTTGCTTTCTAGGAGCCCAGTCTTTGCATACACGTAGCCAATTACAATGGCAGGTTGTGTGACCCGTGCCAAATAAGAGAAGTTGAGTCAGCCAGTAAGCATGTAAGTGCTCACTGTGTGCCAAGCACTAGGGATACCAGGAGAGGTAAGAGACAGCCCCAGTCCTTAGGTAGCTCACAGTAAGCCAACAAAACTGCTTACAAGCTATTCACAGGATAAACAGAAAATAAGAGGGGAAGCATTAGGATTAAAACGCCCCCACTGTAGAGAGGACATCTGTATTAAAATGTAGAAGATAGGGTGTTTGCCTGGAAAATCAAGAAATGTAGATGAGAGTTCTAGTCATGGAAGACAGAAAATGTCTAGAGCTGAGAGAGGGATTATCTTATTTGGGGAACAGCCAGGAAGGCCATTGTTATTGAATCAGAGTACCTGGGGGAGATATAAGGTATAAAGGGAATGGAAAAATTGGGGGAAGGGAACTGGTTACAAAAGGCTTTTGAACATGAAACAGGATTTTGTACTTGATAGGAGATGATCAGGTTACCAAGGGATGTGTAGATGGAGAAGAAAAGGCTCAGGACAGGACCCTGTGGGCCACCCATAGTTAGCGTCACCTCAGAGGATCTCACAAATGAGACAGACATAGGGGTCAGTGAAATAGGAGGAAAGCCAGGAGAGCAGTTCCCTAAAAACCTAGAGAAAAGAGAATATCAGAGAGAAGAGTGATAGTGTCAAAGGCCACTGAAGAGTGAGCAAAGGCCACTGCATTTGAAAATTAAGAGATCATTGGCAACTTTGGAGAGGGCAGTTTCAGTGAAATATAAGGCTGGCGTCTAGACTGTAGGCAGGTAAAAGGAGAGGAAGTCACCTGTTGTAGAATAGCCTTGTCTGAGTTCATCTGTGGGAGAGATCATGTGGAGGCGTTCAAGGAAAAAGGCTCCAGAGATCTTATAGAACGTGAGACCCTGTACCTGGAAGTTGGATGGGATTTAAATGATGGATTCCACACGTTTGTATCTGCTTCCCTAAACTTGGCAAAGTAATTAAATGAAAAGCTTATCACATATCAAATACTGTGCTAAGTTATAGGGTACAAATGAAACAACATTCTCATGGAGGAAATCATACAAATGGGAATGCTAACGAAAGGTGGACACTTTGATCCTAGTGAATAGAGACATAGGGGAGGAGGTTGCTGTAGCCCTTTGATGCTCAGGGGCAGAGTCCATTTGGTCCTGGTTCTAGAACTGAGGATATGAGTGTGGCTAGGAAGCAAGAAGTGAATGCTGCATGTTTGGTACCTTCCTCAAAGAATGGACCAGGGAGATTGCTTCATATATTTGAAAGGTCCTTGTAGGCAGAAGTGTTCAATTCAAGAAGGGTCTGGCACAAAGGAGGCCTTCATAAATGTTTGTTGATTAGATAACCTTAGAGAGCAGGCCCAGAGGAATATATGGAAGATGCAGAGCAGCAGTTTTCATCAGGCCACCAGGATTTTTCTGACAGCATCAAGGTGAAGGAGAAGTCAAGGTGAGCTGAGCTTTTGAATATAGCTGATTTGATCAAGTGCCCTTAACAAAAGGGGAAATTTTAGTAGATGACCTTGAGTTGGAAGACACCATAATTGAGGTGTGCTATTTGAATTCAGGAGAGGTCATCTGTCTGCATTGAGGGAAGCATAGAGTGCAGCTCTACAGGTTGTATTTGCCCAAAAGCAGGTTTAAAAGTGATTCCTCAAGCATTTGACTGTAATCTGATGTACCCACTTGAGAAGGGTCATCCTCTTCCTTCCTTGCTGACACCTTATCAAGTCCTGCACTCTGTATAAAGCTGTTCACAGGAAGAGACGCTGTCCTCTGATATGATCTGTTGGTGTTTAATGACATAATTTTTTGATTGATATTTAACAGCATAATTTGAGAAGACCTAATGAAACCTGAAGGAAGTACACAGCACAAGGCATTCAGAAAAGAAGTAGAATATTTTTGCTATTTTGCTCAAGTTCATGTTCACTTATGAACTTTTTTTTTTGGAGGGGGGAAGGCAAGGCAACTGGAGTTAAAGTGACTTGCCCAAGGTCACACAGCTAGTAGGGTTTGTCAGATGTATGAGGCCAGATTTGAACTCAAGTGCTCCTGACTCCAGGGTCGATGCTCTATTCACTGTGCCGCCTAGCTGTTTATGGTGTTATGATCAGCAATATATTTTTTAAGTTTTTATTCACTGTAGATGCTTCTATTGACAGTAACTAAGGTTAGAATGTATTTTTGAAATAAAAATAAAAGGCTTGTTCACAGGTCATACTGTCTGCTTTGCTTTCAGGATTCTTTGAGATGAAGATGAAATATGATGAAAGTGATAATACCTTGATCCGGGTATCTCGAGCAGTGACAGACAAGATTACTGATTTAATAGGTAAGCAAACCACCCTCTCACAGGTCCCAAGAACCCGAGGGTCAGCACTCATGCAGAGACTCATGCCAAACACTGCCATGCAGGTGGGAAGAGGAAGCCTCCAAAATCTGTGGGTGTTGGGCTAGGTGTTGGGAGGTTGGTTGTATAGCAGGCCACTGTGGGTAGGATCCTGAGGTTTAATTACAGAATCTCATTCATCAGGTGGCCTATTCTCAAAGACAGAGATGTCTGAAGTTCTGACTGAAATCCTCAAAGTGGATCCAACTTTTGATAAAGATAAATTTCTGCAGCAATGTGAACGAGATATCATTCCCAACGTCCTGGAGGTAGGTGTCTTGAGGCTTTCAGGTTCTCAGAATAGTAATCACTTTGCATTTCATGTTTAATTAATGAAAATCCTGGGCTGGCTTGTCCTGGGGACCCACCTTAGCAAGTGGGGGAGGAGGGGATGGAGTGGCAAGGAGAGAGCTTGTCCTCCACTGAGAAACTGGGGCATTACTGGGAGTCCTGCTAGTGCTGGTGTAGCCCTACTCTTTCAGGAAATTGATGACTTTCTTGAACAGTCTTATGGTCATGCCATTAGATAGACTGGGAAACTTAAGACATGGGCAAGCCACATACAGGGGTAGATATGAGGTTAGAACCAGGTTTCCTGGCTCCTAATTTGACTTAATGCTGAACTCTTACTCTGAATATTTTTTTTTCTTTTTGGAGAGGGAAGGCAGGGCAATTAAGAGTTAAGTGACTTGCCCAAGGTCACGTGGCTAGTTTTGTGTTAAGTGTCTGAATCCAGATTTGAACTCAGGTCCTCCGACTCCAGGACTGGTGCTCTATTCGCTGCACCACCATGCTGCCCCTACTCTGAACATTTTTTGCTATTTTTCATGTTCATCCATCAATTCAACCAGTACTCTTCAGGCTTAGCTGAAGGAGATTAATGGGTGGCTAGTTGTCTTCTCTCCCTTGCACTTGCCCTTTGTTCCCACCTTTTGGGCAGTGAATTCTGGTAGTTTGGGAAGATTATACAAAAGCAGCCTTTGAGGGAGACTTCCTAGCAGGGGCTTCAGTCCCAGGCCTCCCCTACCCTCTAGTATCGAAGATGCATTTTGCAAGGAAATTTGGTGGCTTTTCTCATTCTCTTCTCATTTATTCTGACGGTTTTGTCTTTGCTTTCACTTAACTTTTCTTGTAGTCCCTAACCTCCATAATTTTATTGGTACGTTTAGGACATACGTCTCCAAATTCTCCTTTGCTAACTAACTGAAATCCGATCCTTGTGTGATACAAAGCACATGTGCTCTGATGACCTGCTTTGTTGATTGGAGCTTTGCTACCAGAAATAGGAATGATAAAGGAGGCATGGGGATGTGTGTTATGTCAGGGTGTGTGTCTTTCTGGACTTTGTTTGCGTATTCCTTCCCTTTCTGATGAAATAGGCCACGCGTGTGCGTGCGTGTGTGTTTCTTTATCTGTCTGTCTGTCTAAGTTCCCTTGGGATAGTCCCCTGCCTAGTACCACTCACAGAAGTTAGAGACACAACCTGGTCTACACGCTCCTACTCTTGGATGTCTGGGAATTGTAGACTCATTTACTATGTGACCCATTGATGAGAAGACCAAAACTTCCCCCAGTGACTTCATGCAGTGGCAGACCTTTCCTTAGCTTTGTAAGAAAGGAATTTGTTATTGAGGTATCCCTATACCTAGCTTTTGTGAAATCCATAACTGTGTGAGGAGGGATGGACTAGGTTTTGGTGACACAGGAGCCTAGCGAGAAGGGCTTTGTACATAAACCGTAGCCACCTGACATCAGTCTTCTTTCTTTTCCATCCATCTCTTAAGTACTGCTGGCTAAAAGCTCTCCCTAGTAATTTAACAGCTGCACTAGGGCTCCAGACATTCAGTTGAGGCTCTGAGAGCTGGGGAAGGTGATGGCGCTGTTGTTAAAATTTGTGCTCAGGCAGCTGCTTCCTGCAGGCTTAGTTCCCCAGAAAGTCTCCTCTTCTAGCTCACACTTTGCATTTTCTTTTTTAGGCAATGATTTCTGGAGAGCTGGATATCCTCAAAGACTGGTGCTATGAAGCAGTAAGTTTTCATGTTTTTAATTTCTAGAGTTTATAGAATATTGGAAAATGAAATAAATGTGAAAAACTGGTGGTAGGTTGGGAATCTTTTAGAGCTAACATGATCTTAGGTTACATTAAGAGAAGGCTAGTGTCCACTACAAGGGAAACCACTGACAGGATGGGTCCTCTCTGGGGGAAGGCTGCCAAACCCTTAAGCAGACCCTGTGAAGGACCAAGTGAAGAAACTTGAGGTTGTTTAGCTTGGGAGAAGTGAAGGCTTAGAGGAGATGTGAGATCTGCCTTGAAGAATGTGGGGTGCTGTCTTGTAGATAAGAGCAAAGAGATTGCTTAGACTACTTTGGCACGGGCCCAGAGGGTGCTGGGATTAGGAGCAGCAATGAGAAATTGTACTAAAGCAGAGAAACAGCTCAGCATAAGGAAGATTTCCCAGTCATCTGAGCTGTTCAATAAAACGGAGCTGCCATCTGACGCCAAAAGGAGTGAGCCTCCCCGTCATGGGAAATGTTTCAGCAGAAGCTAGATGAGCGTGGATCAGGGCTGTCACTGCTGTGTGGGTGGGACTAGGTGACCTCCAAGATGCTTTCTAGTCACATCATCTATGTGTGGCCTTCAGCCTTCTCAGGTTTTACAAAAGTCCTAGCAAACTCTAACATCCCATCAAATACTAGAAATCAGAGAAGCAAAATGGGTCATCAAATACCAAATAAAATCGTGGCCTGCAGACTTATTTGCATTTTGACGAAATTATAAATTTTAACAAGACAGTCACAGTAACAACTCATTTACAATTATTCTCTTTGAGAATAATTTCTGTTTCTCCTGCAGGTCTATCCACAAGGCTCCCAGACCTTTACCCCTTGTGGGCCCACCCTCTAGCTCCACAGAGTCTCTAACCCACCGGTGCCTTATCCTTTGGGAGGCTGTTTTCTCTTCTGCTATAAATTCTCCATAGAATTATCTAGCCATCATGCTGGGCACCTTCCCAGGTTCTGTGAGCACTGGTCCTT
>JAQQSW010007095.1:0-13785 GCA_028646575.1 Pseudocheirus occidentalis | reverse complement strand
CCCAGTGGGAGTGGGTGACAGGGGAGGAATTGCTAGAATCCAGTATTTAAAGCTATACAATTAAATGCAACTGGGAAATAATACATACAGGGACAGGGGCAGGGAGGAGCTCCCTACCCTGCTAGAAAGCTAGAGAGGTGTTGGAGGAGGGCATAAAAGGGAACAGATTGTGGGAGGGGTCTTACGGTGTGATCAATGTTCTGGGCTGGGGGGTAGGGACAAAAAGGGGAGAAAATTTGTAACTCAAAACCTTGTGGAAATGAATGATGTAACCAAGAAAATAAATTAAAATTAAAAAAAAAAGATTGTAAACAGTATCACTTTAAAAAACAAAGATAATGAATGGAGAGTAAAAACCAGTTTAAAGAAAGGTTGGCAAAGGACCCAATTAAATAAGGATGTTTAAAGATGAAAACAGAAGAACAAACAAGAAAAATGGAAAAGATCTGCAAATGTTTTTGTAATTAACTTGTGTTTCATCATCACAGAAAGTGGAGCCACAATTGTTGAATTCTAACATCACAAGCCCAGATTTTTTTTCAGAGGGCATAAAATTGCCTGTTGGAGAAATATTACTAGAAGAAATAAATAGAGAAAGCAGTAGTGTTAGACCAAGTTTGCATAGAGGAGACCCATACTAGAGGCAACACGAGTGTGACAGCATGATTCACAAGATATCTGAAGAAAGGAAATATATGAAAGGTATGGGGGAAAATCATACTTCATTAATTCTCAATAACTGTGACTGTTTTGACCTATTTACACCTATAGACTATACAACCATTTTGCCATCTAGATAATTTTTATGAAAATCATTTACACATGCATCAAGGCATCCTTGAAAAGGATATATGTGGGGAATCAATATGCTTTCCTAATTGATATTTTATAGTAGAATCCATATTTAATGAGAATACAAAGTCACACTATGCTTGTTTCCTAATTGCAAAAAAGTAATTTAATTTGGTAGAGCAAAACACTACCATAAAGATTCTTTTTCAATGAGGTGTCTCTTATCATACTTCAAAATTATTACAGAAGAATATAATACAAAAGATAATCATGTTCAGCAGTCTTCTGATCATAAATATTACATGAAGTACAAAACAAGGGAGATTCATACTTGACAATCATGTTGCCACTGTGATGGAGAAGATCTATTATGGAGGCCAAATTAAAAATAGTTTCTCTATGAATGGTAAGGTCCTTCAGCTTTATGAATGATATAGTTCTAGTTGTATCAAGATCTGGAATTAAAACTTAAAAGTCATTAGTCTTGGTGTCCCAATATTCTCCCTTAGGAAATGCACAAAACAATTATCCTTTTAAATTTATAGTGATGGAGAAGACTTTTGTCCTTTGGACAGTAAGGAGATAAATCAATCAATACTTAATTTAGGCTATTCAGCAGCAGCTACATAGTGCAATGGATAGAGTGCTGAGCCTGGAATCAGGAAGACTCCTCTTCCTGACTTCAAATTTGGCCTCAGACATTGACTAGCTGTGTGATAGTAGGCAAGTCACTTAACCCTGTTTGCCTCAGTTTCCTCATCAGTATAATGAGCCACAAAAGGAAATGGCAAACCACTCCACTATCTTTCCAAGAAAACCCAAAAAGGGGTCACAAAGAGTAAGACAACTGAAAAATGACTGAAAGAAATTCACTGGGAAGTCAAAAAATGAAGCTAGAGCTTAAATACTTTGACCACACAATGAGAAGATGGGACTCATTGGAAAAGACCCTGATACCGGGAAAGATCAAAGGCAAAAGGAAAAGGGGACAGCAGATGCTAAGATAGATAGTCTCTTGGACACAACAGACATGAATTTGGACAGACTTCAAGAGATAGTGGAGGATAGAAGGGTCTGCCATGCTATGGTTTATGGGGTCACTAACAACAAAAACAAGAGAGATTCAATTTCCTTTCTCATGACATCATTTGGTGTTTGCCATGCCCAGAGCTTTTCTACTTTCTTTTAAAATTAGATTTTCTTTTTTATTATGAATTTAAGAATTATTAGTGATTGCAGATATTTCAATGTGCAAAGAAGAAAAAAGAGGACAATTCTCTTTTTGAAGGGATGTGAGAGACTGTGTGGTATAAAGGGAAGAGAGCTGACCTCTGACCCAGAAAAACCTTCATGCAAATCTTATCTCAGACATGCTGACTGTATGACCCTTGACAAGTCACTACATCTCTCAATGTTCTAGGAAACTATGGCTATATGTTGTAGAGAAAGCACTGACCTGCACTGTTAGAGGAATTTGTTACTGATAGTTCCCTCAAGAAATGAAATCACAGATCCATCCCCTTTACCGATTTATGAAATAGAGATATGAATTGGTCATCTGCTAGTCTTTAGTGCCTTTTTCTTCTTAATCCTGTGCTATTCTATTGTGTGTTCATCTTTGCAGTCAAGTTACCATGTGCCCATCTATGCATTGACTCAGATTGGATAATTTTGTGAAGTTCTACATAAAATCACTGTTTCTTCATCCTTGCAACACATTGCTGCATATGTTGTCATTATTTCCATGACAGTCTTTTTGCTTGCATGATTCTTGCAAGGCAAGATGACCAGGCGTTCTATGGAATGATATTTCTTTTTGTCTTTGGCTATATGTTGGAATCAACTCTTTCATTGTTTCTCCAAAATTCTGTGAGCTATTCTCTCTAGTTGTGACTCTTTTATGTCTTTTGCTTTTATTTATAGCAAGAATACCAATGTTGATTGAATTCATCTAGTGCTAAATACACTCATTGCTTATTGGACAGAGATTTCACAATTAGAATTCTGACAGTTAAATCTTAACATTCTTTGAACACTTTCCTACCCCTCAGCAGCATCACCAATGATGAAGGACACACAGGACTGAGAGCTAGTTTGTATTTTGCTGTGTTTTGAGAGCTATCACAGTCAAAGAATCACCTAAGGACCAGTTTATGAGTGATCAATATCTCTATCCCTCTATGCCTAAGCAGGTTATTCTTGGACTTCAGATAGTTTGGTGTTGGGATTTACTAATAGTCTTTCCAGTTTGCTAGATGTTTCCAGAGCTTCATCTTGGTGTATTAGCTTTTGATAACCCAGAATCAGCTCCATGCCTGGATGAGGCATTGGAGTAAAACTTTTGTGAAGCATTCCAATGATAACTTGAAAAAAATAGAACCTGGTTGGCTAAAGTTGCATTGTTGTTTATCAGGTTGTTTTGGTTTTTTTAAGGTTTTGCTGAAAGACCAGGCTACATGAGCAACAAACTTTGAAGACTGAGTTTAGCATTGTAATCAAATGAAATTTCCCTAAATATTAATCTGACACATATAGAACAAAATAAAAACTCCAGTTTTAAGCTGACATTTGAAGAGAGCAGAGTTTCAAAAAGGTGGAGGAGATAGAAATTCATAGTATAATTTTTTTAATGTCTACAAACATTTATAAGGACCTGCATAATACCACTGTGTGCATAGGCCAAATCCAGTGTTGGTACCCGAGATAATTTTAGGGAGCAGAAATGGATGAAGATAACAGAGTTCATCACAAACAACGAGCTGATTCTATCCATATTGCTGCGCTCTTTTGGTATGATTGCTCTACTGGGATCCACTGGCATCTTTTCCTTGCTGCTGTCCTATCTCATGCAGAGAAACCACAGCTCAACCTGGACACCAGACAGTCTCTTCCCTTGAGGAGCTTACATTCTACTGGCCTGGTACTACAAGATGATTTAGGAATGGAGTGAATGCTAGCAACAGAAAACAACAAGAGCAAAATCCTCAACATTTAGAATTTGTACAGATGAATAAAAGACCATTCAAAGCATAGCATATTCAGACAACATACTGAATATAAATAGGAAATCTGGAAAAAAGAAACCCCAAATTGCTTGGTCCTAATAAATGTAGATTTTGGATGCTCTACTATGTGAAGATAACCTTTGAATTGCATAATTAATATAATAATAACAAAACCTTTCTCAGAATGTCGGAGCTAGAAGGGACCTTAAAAATCACTAATTCCAACCTATTCATTGTACAAAGAGGTTAACTGACTTGCTTAAAGTTACACAGCTAGTTATTAGAAGACCCAGTATTCAAACTCTTTTGCCTCCCAGGTCATTTTTAAAAAATCAATCTATTTATCCTGAACTTCCGCATGGAATAAAATTAGCATTTTCTTATACAAAGCAGAATAGAAGAGGATATTATATGAAATGGTACTATGTGCACTTTGCTTTTCTTTTAAAATTGTATTATAAGTTTGATGTGTAACTTTCAAAGTTGTCATAATTATGATTCCTCTGGTTTTTGTTCCCTTCTGGGCATTGAAAATAGAATGTTTCAGTGGCCCGCTTTCCATTTTCTTTCTTGCTATCTTATCCCTAAATCTTTTTTCCTTACATCACAGACTCCTTTCCTGCTCCCACATACTCTCTATTATTCTTCTCAGGCTCATCATAATGTAGTGTGGTAGAGGGAGCTCAGGGCTTAGAATGAGAAGGCCTTGGTCTGAAGTTTGCCTCAGTCACTAACTTACCCAAAACCACTGAGGTCTTGCTTTTCTGATATGTCACAATAATGGCACCTGCGTGTCTTCAAAAACCCATCCAAAAGTTCAGAACATTCATAAAAGGAAAATGTTAGCCATTACATTTCACCCAAAGGTTTTATTTGCTCCTTCCATGACTAAGCTTTTAATTATATTAGTTTCATGTCAGTCCTATTTAACTGACTAGGGAGACGTGCCTCTCTATATGTATTTGGCTGGCTTCCAAGGCAATTCATTTTCAATTTTATTAATTATACCACATGATGGAACTGGTTGTGTGATAAGCGTTTGAAAAATGAATTATATGTAAACACTTTTGGGGAAAAACAGTAAACCATGACTCACGAAAGTCTAAAAGAAGAAGGGTAGTGCTAATTGAAATACCTAAGTTTCTTCAGAGAGGCATAAAAATAACTTTTCCTGATACTAGTTACAAATATGACCAAGATTTATTTGTGTTCTTGTTCTCATGACACAAAATGTCTGCTTCTATTGGTTTTGGCATACAGTCGTCAAGGATATCAAACAACCCATGATCTCACTTTGGCTGTGTGTGGTAGCCTCAACCACATAAACGCTGTATAAGCATAGGCTCTCACAGCTGAAAAGAATCTAATGGCGCCAAAGGGAGAATTCTGCTCCTTTCAGACTCAACACTTGGATGCTTTTTCCCTCTGTTATTCTTTCATCAGGAGCAATCTACCTGAACAGGGATTTTAGTGACCCTTCTGTCTCCTTTAACATGTGGACCCACTTCTGCATCTATTCAGATCCTCAGGCCAGTTTGCAGTGACCCTCTCAAATGGCAAATCCTCTCATCTATTGGGAAGAGATTTTCAGAGCACTCAGGACTGTACCAATCAAATATTTAGGGCAGGAATGGGGAACCTGTGGCCTAGAGGCCACATATAACCTTCTAGGGCCTCAAGTACAGCCCTTTGATTGAATCCAAACTTCACAGATCAGATCTCCTTAATAAGAGGATTTGTTCTGTAAAACTTGGACTCATTCAAAAAGCTGCACCCAAGGACCTAGAAGACCACATGGGGCCACAAGTTGCACCACCCCTGATTTAGGGTTTAGGGTTAGGGTTTGCTGTCACTATTCCCCAGATGCTAGAATCAGTGGAATCAGCACTAGACTGTAAAGCCCACTCACAATCTTGCCTGATAGAAATACAGGTTGGGAGATCCTGCCCCTGCATGTTGCTTTGACCCCTCCATGTTGCTACAAGCCAAGGCCCACCCTAAGGATGGAGTCAACTTTCCCAAGAATCCACAGTTACACAAATGACCTACAGACATTCAAGGATCCATGGCCTGGGCAGCCCCCACATACACATACACTGACTCACAATAACTAAAATTCTCTGTTTTCACAGCCACAAGCACAGACTCACAAGAGCCAGTGCCCCCTCAGCTTCCTCAGTCACTGTCTGTCCTTAGCAGCAGATACATACTTTCACAAACTCCCAAGGGCCAGTTTGCTAACTGTGCCTATCAGCATTAAGATAATGCCTTGCTTATTCCTTAATAGCCCAAGTGGGAGACTCCATCATGGAGCAGCTGTTAGCCTTCATTAAATCTCGGATACTATCTTCAGTGTCTGTTACATGCTACTTGGCTTTAAGAGTTGTTCTGCATGCTAGGCAGGCAGACAGGTTAATTTGCTGATCATCAAATTCATATGATATAGTATTTAGTTTTGGAAGGAACCTTACATATAACCTAGTCCAGGTGTATTTTACAGGGAAAGAATCTGAGGCCCAGGAGGGTTAAGTAACTTGCCCAGTGTAATGCATGATGTACATATGAAAGTAATTTACTGTTATGCACCCTTATAAGGGCTGACGGCGCACTAATAAGATTAACATTCATCAATCCATACAACCAAACTTTATTGACTGATCAATAATACAAACATTCTATCAATAATACAGATAATTTTAGTCAATAATACAAATCTAGGAACAAACCACTAATTGGATCCCTAAAGGTTCCAATAAGCATGCTTCGTTTTGTTGTTCCTGACAAAGGTTCCTTCTCTGACCTTCTCCATCCCAGGTGGCAAATTTTTATCTGTCCACACTGCTCTGGAGTAAATATGGGATGCTCACATTTTCAAGTACAAAGAATATAGAAGTGTGTCCTAGTTTCTACCTGAAAACTTCCAATGGTTTTTTTTATAGTTTTGGCTGAGTATTAAATTAATATTAGTATTAAATTAATGAGTCAATTAAAGCTAATGTAATTAGCAAGTGTTTATTAGTTGTTTACTAGATTAGGGATGCACATGCTTTTAATGGTTTACCAATTTTTTTGCAGGGGGGGACATACGTTCTTATTAAGGAAAAATACCTTAAATATGAACTACTTAGTCAGAAAACAGAGGCTTAAACCAAAATGGCATTGCTTGTCCTAAATTAATGTACTTATTCCCACTATACCCAGGGTCGCATAGGCAGAAGTAGAAATAAAAATTTCAAGCCAGGACTCTTGACTCCAAATTCAATACTTTTTTGGATATAGCATTCTAATACATTAAATAAATGTGCTGTTCTTTTAATATTACCTACCATGCTCACTGCATTGGCATTGGGAACTCCCAGTTAGGTGCTAGGGGCCCTTTGAAAGAGCAGTTTAAGTAGAGTGGTTGAGGGAAAAAAAATTCAAATTGCAATGAGTTAAGTGGGAAGTAGGTTATAAGGATATGGGCATTCTGTACAGAAAATATTTTCAAGAAGTTTGGCACTGAGAAAAAGAGAACAAAGATGGGCTGGTAGTTATATGGGGGGGAAGAGTTAAAGTGAAGGTGACTTTTTGGACCTAGCCATGTTCACGTAGGCAGATGGAAAAGAACTATTAGAGAGGAGGAAGGTGATTACTGAGGATGGAAAAAGAATGGAATCAAAGGGCACAGGTAGAGGGATCAGTCTTAGTAAGTTCTATAACCTCTTCATGTGGGATAGGAGGAAAGAATGGATGATGAATCTTCAAAGCTCTGGAAACTATAGGAGGAACTATAGGAACTTCCCATTCCTCATGCTGATTCTGTCTTGACCACTCTCTGACTCTTACACTAAACCTGTCCACTTTGAGAGCCCCCTTCCTGTGGAAATAGAGTAAAAATCTCATTTTTCATTCAAGTAGAAATATTATGAAAAAATGTTTTCTCTAGTGTAAAAACCCTTTCCACACTTTTCCCTTTAGGAAGGTGAATCAGGAAGCAGCTAGTTGGTATGGTGGATAGAGTACCAGTCTTGGAGTCAGGAGGACCTACTTAACTAGCTGTGTGACCCTGGGCAAGTCACTTAGCCCCATTGTCTTGCCAAAAAAAAAACCCAAAAAGCAAAGGAAGGTGAACTAGATCAAGAACTCTGTTTTAGGGGACCTCTGTTTTAGGGAACTTGATTGAAGATGAAAACAAAGGGTATCTCTTCTCTTGTTTATATCCTAGCCTTCCTCATTCCCTGAAGAAATTTGTCTGTGACCCACCCAAGAGAAGTACCTTCTGTTATTCAGAAAAGATTCCTATATTGATTATTGGGGATTTTCCTTTTTGTCCTTAATGAGGGGAGTTGTCTAGGAAGGAAACTTCCTAGTGACTAATGTTCTGGAATGTTAACCCACAACCTTGTTTTAATATACTATGATCTTTTCCTCATATTGTCTCGGGGTAGAGGCTAAGGGCTAAGGACATGGAGGAACTATGCCAATCTGGGTATTTCTCTCTCTAGGCTGGATATACATGGATTAAGATATACAGACAATGGGGTATAGAAATCTACCTTGCCCTACAGGAAAGTAGAAGGTAGGGATGGGGGTAGGGGTGTGATAGAAGGGAGGGAAGATTGGAGGAAGGGGTAATCAGAATGCACACTGTCTTGGGGTGGGAGGAGGGCAGAGATAGGGAGAAAATTTGGAACTCAAAATCTTGTGGAAGTGCATGTTGACAACTAAAAATTAATTAATTAATAGATATACATGGATTAAAATAATGTTAAATTAAAATTGTTTTGGACAGGCTTGTGCCTAAAACACAGGGCAAAGTATTAATATCTTTTTTCAACACTCCTACTTGGAAGGTTTTTTGGATTAGGCAGAGGTTCTCAACCTGTGGGTCGCAACCCCTTTGGGGGTCAAACCACTCTTTCACAAGGGTCACAGGGATCACCTAAGACCATCAGAAAACACATATTTCTGATGGTTTTAGGAACAGAGACACCACTCCTCTATCCATCTACAGGCGGATCTGCCCACATGCAGATACACCCACATACAAGTATTAAAGTGTCATGGCATTAGGAAGGTTGAGAACCACTAGACTAGGGTAATAGAGAATGCAGCCTGAAAGGCAGAGCTGTTCCATTTCCCCCACCCTCAGGCTTTTCTGACCCCCTAGAAGGGATTTGGAGGGTGTTTAGGCTCTTTCCTAATGGTTCCAATCCCACCAACGTGGCTCCTTGCACCATTTATTTCTATTTAGCCTCTAACAATAACATAGAAATGTTTGTTTCAAAAGGCATAATCAAAAATATACAAACTACTACCCCCTAACACATGGGGCTTAATCCCTCTCCCTCCTGGCACCACCCAAGTCTCTGGGGAGGGGAAGGGGGTTAGCTCTATAACTATTCTCCTGCAAACCTGGCTCCAGGCTAGTCATGGCTGGAACTACCTGCCTTGTGAATATCACTTCCAGTATCTGAAACTGGGAAGGACAAATAAGACAACAGAATTGTTTGGGATGAAAAATACCCTTCATCCTTCATTTAGTGAAAAAAAGTAAACACAGATCTCTTAGGACAAGAACAGGAGTTTATTCTCTTCCCCGGGAGAAGAGGGCAGTCTGCCCTGTGACTCATCATGGAGAAGAGGCACGTTACAAAGGGCAGAACTAGAATTTATAACTTAACTTAGTCAAGCCCCCTTTCCCTACTGTTTCCTCTCTCATTGGTGGAGAGACAGACCCCTCCAAATTCTTCCCAACTGGGACAGCAAGAGAAGAGGGGGGGAGAGTCCCACCAAGGCAGGAAAACAAAGGAAGGTAAAAGTGATTGACAGCAGCCATAGAGGAAGGGGTAGGGGGGAAGGGAAGGTTAACAACCCCAAATTGAGAAATTGTCACTCATTCCATACAGAATCAAACTGAGCTAGGGCATAAGGAGGACAGACCTTCCCCTCTGACCTGTTCAGTTTGGGGAGCCCATGTTGAAGGTGAATTGTGATCTTCATCCTCTGGATATAGAAGAGTGGCACAAAGAGTGGACCCTGAGTCAGCCTCACCATTTAAAAAAATGCAGGAAAACAAAGGCTACATAGGCAGGAGGTGGCACTCAGTGGATAGAGTGCCAGGCTTGGAGTCAGAAGGAATTCAAATCCAGCCTTAGACATTTTAAACATGTGACCCTAGGCAAGTCACTTAACCCTGTTTGCCTCAGTTTCCTCACCTATAAAAATAAATTGGAGAAGGAAATGGAAAATCACTCTAGCATCTCACCTAGAAAACCCCAAATGAGATCATGAAGAGAAGCACATGACTGAAAATGACTGAACAACAACAACCACGGACATGGTAGGGTACATAGAGGTCTCCATATTGGGCAACCAACACATGCTCCAAAGGCCCTTCAAGATCTTCTCTTTGTTGGGCAAACTGAGCATGCCCAGACAAACCCAGGTTATACTAGTCTGCAGAAAGCATGCCTCTTTGTTAATAGAATGGAAACAACCCTCCAAACGCTCCACAAATCAGAGGCTGAGTTCTTTTTACAAGATCGTAGATTTAAAAATCTAAGCGACTTGTTAGAGGATACGGAAGACGAGGATGGACATGATTCCTGTGAGCTTTGGAAAAACTCTTCCCTACAGATAAAGAAATCTTTAGGGCCGAGGAAAGGGAGCGATGTGGCTGCATCAATAGAGACCCTAAGGCTGTGTTTTATTCCCCTCGATAAGGGCAACAGCATAACAAGCTAGATTAATTCTATCCTAAAGGAGGCCTGCAGTGTCTTAGAGATAACTAACTACAGAGAAATGAATTTTCCCACAGAAAGATCCCATTTGAACTCATTAAGATGTGTGACCTTTCACACTTTCCCCTCATTTTTTGGAATACCATTGATGGGTCAGGTATTCTTACTTAGCCTAAAAAGTCATACAATCCCACTCTATCCCCAATTAGGCCTCTAGTACCCCCCTTTTCTTTTAAAGATGAGGAAACAGGTTCAGAGCTAGCAAACAACTTACTCAGCCCCACACCTAGTAAGTTTCAGTGGAGGCATCCAAACCCATGTTGTCTTAACTCAGGGTCCATGGCTATTCATTATGCTATCCTGCCTCAGGAGGCAATCTGAAAAACCATCTTCATTGTACAAATGCAAAAACTGAACCTAGTGAAGGTAAATGACTTGCCCAAGGTCACAAAGCTAGTTGGTGGCAAAGCCAAGAGTAGAATTGAGGGTTCTCATTCCTGCATCAGTGCTTTTTCCATTTCATCTAAATATAAC
Source organism: Pseudocheirus occidentalis (assembly GCA_028646575.1). NCBI lineage: Eukaryota > Metazoa > Chordata > Mammalia > Diprotodontia > Pseudocheiridae > Pseudocheirus > Pseudocheirus occidentalis. The sequence goes on along the minus strand of JAQQSW010007095.1, from coordinate 2,729 downwards.
TATAATTGGATTATTTTTAGAATTTTTTGAAGGAGTTTTTTATTGCATGGTTTTAAAATGCATATCTTATGTTCTGGCCAAAAGAAAAAAACAACTCATAAAATCTGACAGTGATTTCCAAATGTTTTAGGATCCCTTTGAATTGTCACACATTTTTCAGAAGTCTTTCTACATGATAGTAAGCTATATTTTTAGTATTTATTGATTGTGAAAATAGGTGATAAAAATCCATTATGAATTCAGCAGTGTTTTAAAATGAATTTTCATTTTATTTATTGAGATGGCATCCATGCATATTTTAAAAATTGTAATGCAGATATTATAAGAGGAGCATCTAGGTAGCCCAGTGTATAGAGCTCCAGGACTGGGATCAGAAAGACTCATTTTCCTGAGTTCAAATCAGGTCCCAAACACTAACTAGTTGCATGACCGTGGACAATCCCTGTTTGCCTCATTTTTATCATCTGTAGAAAGGGGATAATAATAATATCTACCTCCAAGCGTCGTTGTTTAGTATTGTGTGAGATGAAAGAGTTAGGCATCTGAATCTGAGATCAGAAAAGGCCTTTATTCTTTCTCATGAGAAAGGACTCTGCCCCTGTCTCTCAAACAGTGTCTCCTAGGGAGAAAGCAACAGGTAGAAGGCAGCCCATGGCTATATAACCTTCTAATGCAGAAATCCAACTCCCCCAACTGGCCTTCCCTCTCGCGGTAGCGAAGCTGAACCACAACCTAACCACAGAAATCTGTCTCTGAGACAAAGGACCCGGAAACATGTGGGTGTCCAATGCAAGGGCAGAAAAGCAGTCTTAGCCTTGTTTGGCATATCGTATGCTGAGGGGGCACTAGGGAGTATCTCCATTGCTCTAAGTCCCAGATTCCTGTAAGGTCAGATGATCTTTAAACTTAGGCCTAGTGGATGCTGAAGCCACTCTAGATTTGGTTTTTCAGAATGGGGAAACTTCACTTCAAATTATCCCTCACAGTATGGACATACTGCCCTAGGGAAGCTAGGCGGCCCAGTCGACAGAACAGTAGGCCTGGAGTCATGAAGATTCATCTTTGTGAATTTGAATATGGCTTCAGATACTTATTAGCTGTGTGGCCTTGGATAAATCACTTAATCCTGTTTGCCTCAATTTTCTCATCCTTATAATGAGCTGGAGAAAGAAACGGCAAACCACTCTGGTATCTTTGCCAAGAAAACCCCAAGTGGGGTAAGAGTCAAATAGGACTGAAAAATGACTTAACATATTATAAGAGCTATCACTTCTTTAGGCTACTGATAATAGATTTACTTACGTATGAACTCACTCGTGGACTTATGATCCCCAGGTGTGCCTAGCCAGGGAGCGCATGATGGCAACCACTCGTCTGACCAATATCTGACCGATAAAGCTGCCTCACTTTGCCCTCTGCTCAAATATTGTCCTAATTAATCAGCTTAGTCCAATAAAAAATAATCTGAGTTCTCTGAACACTTTTCTAGTTTGTTTCTAGGAAGAAAAATGTATGACTTAGTTGTCCTTATCTTAATCATGTGAATAGAGTACATAGCTGAATAGGTGACCACTTATTGTTTAGCCCTAGACAAATCAATTAACCTCTGGGACTTCTTTCTCCTTCTATGAAATGATGAAATTGAACTACTATAGATAATTTTTGTTGTTCAGTCACGTCTGACTCTGGAGAAGTTTGCCATTTCCTTCTCCAGCTCATTTTACAGATGAGGAAACTGAGGGAAACAGGAGTAAATGATTTAGCCAAGATATGTGTGTGTGTGTGTGTGTGTAATATGTATGTATATATACATATATGTGTATATGTACGTATGTATGAGAAACCACTGGGTAGCACAGTAGATAGAGTGATAGGTTTGGCATCAGGAGGTCCTGAGTTCAAATCCAGAAAGTCACTCTATTTGACTCCGTTTCCTCATCTGTTAAATGAAAATAATACCACCTACCTCCCAGGGTTGTTGTGAGGATTGATGAGATAATATTTATACAAATTTTGCTAACTAGTAAGTGCAAGGCTTGCTTTGAATTCACAAAGAGGATCTTTCCTGACCGAGGGCCAGCACTCCATCCACTGCACGACTCTTCTAGCTGTGATCCCATGAGCCTTAGATTTGTCACTAGCCAGATAATCAATTAGCCTAAAGCTATTTGGGCAATAGTTGTAGCACTTATAAAACACTTATTGTGTGCCAGTTTCTGCATGAAGTCCTCAGTATACAGATAAACACAAAAAGAAAGATCCTTCCTGCACAGAACTTACATTCTAGACACAGAAGACAATACATTAAATGGAGCTCTAATAGGGGAAAGGGGGAAGGTACCCACAATGACGGAAGGTGGAGAAGTAGTCCAGGAGTTATGGGCCCAGATTTGAAGGGCATATGACTGACGTGGGTGTTTCCTCAAATGGAGTTCCAAGAAAGAGTTACCCAATTAGAGGAACAGGCCATAGGCAGGGGTGGAAGCTCTGAGGGTGTAGAAGGAGCAGTGGTCTGAGGAGTCATGGGCTGGGCTGGATTCAGAAAGAGTATGGCTAATGTGAGTGCTTCCTTCAATCTGAAGTGGTCATTGAGCTGTCACTCTTTGCAGATGACATGATGATATACTTGGAGAATCCTAGAGAATCAAGTAAAAAACTTCTTGAGACAATAAATAAATTTAGCAAAGTTGCAGGATATAAAATAAACCCACATAAATCTTCAGCATTCC
>JAQQSW010007094.1:0-13785 GCA_028646575.1 Pseudocheirus occidentalis | reverse complement strand
GAAGCCATTGTAAGGACATTTGAGCAAAAAGAGAGCAGAAGTGGGAAGAGTTGATATGGGTTATTGCAATAATCCACGTGTGGTAATGAGGTCCCACAGCAGAAAGGTATCTGTGAAAAATATATGGGGTAAGGATATTACTAGACAGCCATCTAACAAATAACCCCACCTCCAATCTCTGCCTTCTCCCATTCATCTTGCACACCACTGTCAAATCAATCTTTCTAAAATTCCACTTTCATCATTTAATTCCCCTGCTCCAGTACCTCCAAGGTTAAATTCAAGGCCATCTACAACATAATCCCACAACTCCTATCAATGCAACAAACATGTATTGAATAGATGTCATCTGTCCTTCATTGTCTAAGAGGACCAATCACATCACAGGGTGATGTCTTAACCCGTGAATGAACTGGAATTAAGTGAAGCAGAGTTGAACAAAACTGTCAGTCTTATTCTGTCTTCCAGAGTCATCGAAATCCAGTGGCAACACAAAAGTCAGCATGACTGGATAACCTTGGCATCTTCAGTGTCTGACCAGGCTCTATCCTCTCTGCAGCACCTTCTTCAGCCACCTTCATGGCCACTGGGACAAATTGTTCTCATCCACCCATTCCACTGAGAAAAGTCTTCACATGCTTAGGGTAGACACCCCTCCTAACTCACCGATAGCTTTGAAGCTCCTCAGTTAGCCCCAACCTGGTTTAACCCATCTGCAGAAATGGTCTGTGCATGCTACAGCTTCTGAGCCACAAGTGAGAGCTGAGTGCCAGGCAGACACCAAAGGTGGATAAGAAGCCCTCACACCAGAGGTGTATGTGGGGTATGTGAGGTGTTCATTATCAAGTACTTACTTCATACTCTAACATAAAGATGTCATTTTGGTCGGTCCTCTTGGAGAGCAAAGGACAACAAACAAACAACCACCTACTCTATGAAAAGCATTACTAGACACTGAAGAACTTGTAGAGATGGCTAAGACATGATCATCCCCTTTATAGACTTTCTAATGTAAGATGCTTTTACAAAGAAAAAGCGAGCCTCCAGAGATGAATAAGGTACAAAGTCACAGGATCCGATTAAGAGCCGGGAAAAAGCTCAAGAGGCCATCTAGAGGGGCAAAACCACACATTTTAGAGATGAAAAAGCTGAAGCTCACAGAAATTAAGTGACCTGCCCAAAGTCACACTTATGACAGTGACAAGTTATAAAAACCAGACTCTAACTCAGTCTCTTTCCTTATAATAAGATCCTAAGCCAGGGGATAAAAGGACCTGTCCAAAGTGGACTGTGGAGAGAAGGGATACATACACTTTATACTACATGTTTTTCCCACTCTATTTTGAAGTTATGATCCACACTGAGAGAACAGGCCTCATTTATCTTTGCAAATATAAAATGCTTTTATTTAACTTCCTCTAATTTTCTATTAATGGTGAAAAATGGAACAGAATAAAGGTTTACTGATTTTAAGACAAAAAAATACTCAGCACCCTTTGCACTATGCCTGTTTGCCCAAAAGATTAAGGAATTCCTTCTGGCTTGAGGATATAATGAAGACTCCATTTGCGAAGTGGCATTTTCATTTTAACTGGTCCTTGAAGGGTAGATGGGATTTCAAGTGTCAAGGATTTCAGCAGGACAGTGGGGAGAAGAGAGAATGGAGGAAAAATTCCAGGCATCAGATACAACGCAATCAAAACCATGCAAACTGAAAAATAAAGGACCTTCTGATACTGGTGAACAGTCCAGTTTGAGCAGAGCATAAGGGTTATGTTGGAGGGGAGTGTGTGATAATGCTACAAAGGTAAACTGGAGCCAGATTATAGATGGCCTTGACCACCAAGATAAGTGCTTTGGACCTTAATTGGTAGTCGATGGGGAGCCATTGGAAGTTTTTTATAGGGAAATGATGTGCTCAGAGCTGTTCTATGCATCAGGAAGATTAATTTGTAGCACTGGACAAGATGGATTGGAAGGAGTAGAGACTAAAGGCAGGGAAATCAGTTAAGAGGCTATTATAATAGTCCAAGCAGGAGGTAATGAGGCACTGAATTAGGGCAGCAGCAGCAGAGATGGAAAGGGAGGGACAGATGAAAGATATTTTGAAGGTAGAAACTACAGGGCTCAGCTATGGGCTACATGTTGGGGGGGGGAGAGAGAAAGAAAGGTACTCAAGACAGAGCAGACATTGTGCATTTGGAGAATGGGCAAGATGGCTTAACAAAGTAACAAAAATTCATTAACAAAAATAGGCAAGTCAGAAAGAAAGAAAAGTTTTTTAGTTGAGAGGACAAAGTGGTTTTAGACATTGTGAGTTTAGGGAGCCAATAGGACATGTGAAGTGGAGATGTTCAGAAGACGGTCCAAAATTTTGATCTGGAACTTACAAGAGAAGTCAGAGCTAGAGACAGAGATTCAGGAGTCACCTGCAGGGAGTTGACAGCTAAAGCCATTGGGTTAGATGAGATCCCCAGGGGAGAAAAGTAAGGAGGAAAGAGCCTTAGAGGAATACCCACACGAATGGGGTAGGAAGTGGAAAAGGAAATCAATTCAAGTCAAATCCATCCTCCTTCGAAAACGTTCATTAAGCAACTCTTATGTAGACAGGGCCAGTGAAGTGGCACAGGGAACAGAGGGCCAGATCTAGAGTAAGAAAGACTCATCTTCCCTGTTTACCTCAGTTTTCTCACCTATAAATTGAACTGGAGAAGAAAATGGCAAAGCCATTCCAGTGTCTTCATCAAGAAAACCCCAGATTGGGGCGGCTAGGTGGTGCAGTGAATAGAGCACCGGACCTTGAGTCAGGAGGACCTGAGTTCAAATCTGACGTCAGACACTTAACACTTACTAGCTGTGTGACCTTGGGCAAGTCACTTAATCCCAACTGCCCCTCCAAAAAATAGCCAAAAAAGAAAAAAACCAAATGGGGGTCACAAAGAGTTGGATGCAACTGAAATAACTGAATAATAACAAATTCCAGACAAGGTGCCACGCATGCATTAGTAGTAGAGAATATTGTGGGAGGAAGGGGGAAGAAGAGGGGATGAGAGGAGATAGCCCAATTTCAGTCCCTATCTGCTATGCTCTGAGTATACAGAGACAAAAATTAAGCAGTTCCTGCCCCAGAACCAAGCCCGAAAAGACTTAACCCCTTCCTTCCAGAACACCTGCCTAGGGTCCTATGCTCTGATTGATGGTTACTCAGCCTTGAACTCCTAGCAGCTCCAGGCAGCCATGCCACCCCTGGTGAATTCACCTCCCATTTTCCATTTCTTGAACCATAATTAAATCAATTCTATTACTCCCAGAAAAGGTCTATCAGTCTAGTTCCCTATGCCTCTCTCTCCATCTCCAAGTTATAAATAACTTTCCAAACCAAAATACCTACCCCTGGCCACCACTCCCTGACATGCATTGTCTCGCCCGTTAGAATGTAAGCTCCTTGAAGGTAGGAACTGTGTTCAACTTTGTACCTGTATCCCCAGCATTTAGCATAGTATTTGGCACGTAGCAGCAGTGTTTCATAAGTGCTTTTCTCATTCATCCAAAGAACGTGGCAAGAGGAAACATGAACATAGAGAAATAACTAGAAAATTCATACAAAGTAAATTGTGGAGAGAAGAGACAGAAAAGAACTTACAGCTGGGGAAATCCAGAGAGATCCCTGTAGGAGGTGATACTTGAGCTGAACCCTGAAGGGAACCGGGGGTTGCAAGAGTTAGGTTTAAGGAAGGACAGTATTCCAAACTCAAGGCATGAAGACAGGGAATGGAAGGTCATGTATTAGAACAGTAAGGAGGCCAGTTTGACCAAAAACACAGAATACTGATTATATTGCATATAATCAGTCTGGAAAGATAAGCAAGAAAGAAGAATTGGTTTCTTTTAATATGCTTGTAGACAAGATAGTAAAGTTTGGGCTGTATTATGGTGGAACTCTAAAGGAGATTCATAATTATTTCAACAATCTCAATGGCTCTATGACTCCTGGGGGAGAAGTGACCTTGAAAGGTCACATGGTTCTTCCTTTGAACTTGTCATGATCAACATTTCAGCCTATATATAACTTACATAATCTTATAGAAGTCATGTGGATCAGATCTGCAAATGATACAAACCTGGGAAGGAAAGTAATTTTGTGGGTGACAGAAGTGAAAAATCAAAACTAATGTGACAGGCTAGAACACAGAGAGAAAAAAAATACCATCACAATGAAATTTTACAGACATAAATGTCAAATCTTGTATTTTGGTTGAAAACTGATTACACAATTACAGTCTAGCAGAGATTTGGCTTAATAGTGATTTGTATTAAATAGATCCGGATTTTTAATTGGTCACAAACTTAATATGAATTAGCAGTGTGATTTGGCTGCTTAAAAAACTAATGCAAACTTAAGCTGAATTAATAGAAGTATAGTATCCAGATTTATTAGCCTTATGCACCAGGTGATCATTGTCAGAACTGAATTGCAACTTATATGAGAGATGTGCAAGGCAAGATATGTTTACCAAGGGATACACAGGAACAGGTGGAAATCAGCACCCCATTCGTGCATTTCTGTCATTCATGAGCTAGTCATTGGCTCAGCCAGCCCTGTCATTCTGTCATAATCTGAGGTACTGCAACAGCAAGCACCCAAGCATACCCAGGATGGCTGCTAGCCCAGGTTCTATGATCTGCTTTTCTAAAGGAAAGCAAATCAAAAAGTGTTAACAATCTTACTTTAATCAAACATATATCATTTACCGCATTCAGGGAGAAAAGTCAGCACCCTGAACTTGAGAAAATGCAAACAGAAGTTACAAGCAGACAAAAAAAAAATACAGAGAAAATAATACAATTTAACAAACTAACAAACAGGACTTCTAGTTATCTGACCATCACATACCTACATAGTTAGTTACCAGAGAAAGAAGCATCATCATCAGAGTTTTCAAAACCTTGGGGCTCAACAACTGTCCAGAGTCTCATCCGGCCAAATCACACAACTCTTCCCTTAAATGAACCCCAAAGCAAAACCTCACCTCATGGAGTATATATAACATTTTCCAGGGTCAGAGAATATCACAGCCCTCTTGACCCACTGCCTAATTCAAAGTAACAAAAGGTGTGGTGAAAAACAAACCTTCCCTAAGCAAGCTTCTCCTTTTGGGCTCCAAGTGAGGCCCATTAAGGGGCAGGGAAGATCTTCAAATTCTCTTACCATTACAGGTACTGGCCCAGTGCTGAGCCCAGCCCCCTGCAAGAGAGAGGTTTGTATACCCTACTGAATGGAAAAATATGAGTGCTCTCATGATGCCTGCCATCTTCTACAAGCTACTATAAGACAAGGTAGATGCTGGAAGAAAATTGTGAAGTAAGGGGAGAAAGGAGATGAGGATAAATTTTAAGTGCCTGCCACACTAGAGATTATACACTCAGGCCATCTAAACCAAGATATGAGTTATTCACTTTCTGCAGCTCACCATATAGACATGGTAAGGAATGGTCCCACTGTACAAAGAGGTGATCATAACACAGTATTGCTCATTTCTGAACACCACACTTCAAGAAGGCTGGTGTTCAAAGGAGAATAAATAGGATGGAAAGGAAATAACCCTTCATTTTACAGATGAAGAAACTGAAGGCCACAGATATGAAAAACTTGCCCTGAGTCATATAGTCACTAAATAGCAGAGATGGGGCTAGAATTCAGGCTTCATTTTTTTTACTCCAAGTGATATTCTCTGCCCTCACAATACTGACCTTCTATGGAATCAGGAATGTTTTGTTTGGGGAATAAAATATTTGAGGGGAACATTCTAGAGCAAAGGTTCTTAACCTTTCATCTGTGAGTTGGTTTTTTCTAATATATATTTTGATAAATATCTTTTTGAAAAAATTGATTTTTTTCTGTAATCTTATGTATCTTCTTTAAGGGTCCATAAACCTTCACCAGACTGTCAAAGGGGACCATGACACAAAAAAGTTTAAGGATCCCTGCTCTGGAGTCTTTAAGTATTTGGAGGGTTGTTATGTGGTCTAGAGAGTCGATTTTTTTTCTTTGTGGCTCCAGAGGGCAAAACTAGGATCAATAAAGAGACGTTAAAAGGAGACAGATTTCAGTTGAAGTCAGAATTTTATTACAGTTATAGCATCTAAGAGCACCTGAGCCTCATAACAGCCTTGTGATGCAAATACTACAGCTAGTATTATCCCCATTTTACCACTGAGGCAAAGGCGGTTTGGAGAGTTTGGGTGGTTTGCCCATGGTCAGTATTTGACATCAGGCAAGTGTCAGAGGTAATATTCGAACTCAATTCTCTTCCAAAGCCCAGTCTAGTGCTTGTTCAACTATACCACACACGCCCCTCTGTAACATAAATGGCCTGTGTCAATAGGTTTTAGGCATTATTTTTTTATTTATTTAAATGTAAATAGTTGCAAAGCAAGTCTGGTTATATTAATATTTATTTTATTTCTTTAAAGCAAGTTTTGGCCAGTTTATTACAGAATACTTTTGTACAATTTCCTTTTCATTGGTCTGTTCTGGCATGCTTCTAATAATATCAGAATCACCTGAATCAATAACAGCCAGCATATGTACTCTGTAGTACTCCCCACGTGCTGTACCTGATTCAATGTTGTTGCCACTGTAGGGATGTACTCCAGGTTTGGTCAATACAGCATAATATTCAATGTCTGACCTCCTCAAGGCTGGACAGTTGTTGCCTAAGATGACCAATTTGCCTTTGCTTTGCCTGATTATTTTCAGGGTCTGTTTGTAGCCTAGCACGTATTTGCTGCTTTTCATGACCAGCTGGATCCTCAAGTTGATGGACTACAGCTACTTTTTGGTCTTCCTGTCTGTGGTACAAGAGGACCCTCAGCCAGAGACCTGCTACCAAGATGGCCAGGAAGCAAGAAAGGCTGTATTAATGTTTAGTATTAAGTTAATAATAAATCAATCAATTTTTTGTAACTTTAGAAAATTTTGCAGAATGAAAGGAGGAAGGTAAACTTTTGCTTATCAGAGGATAATGCCACTTGATACTGGGGTAGATGAGCCCTTTTTGCCTCAGTGCAGCAAATCCTTCCCAAAGACAGAGCTCAGTTGATTTTAAAGGGCTGCATCGACTAATTCCTAACTCCTATTTGACTCCAGTGTTAGAGGCGAAAATCTTCTGCATCATAATAATAACAATAGGAATTCATATTTATGTAATACTTCAGTACTTTCAGATTTGTAAAGAACTTTCTTTTTATTAACCTGCTTGATCTTCACACAACCCTTCATGGTATATTATTATTTTATTACATATCATATTATGTCATGTCATATCATATATCTTATAATGTCCTATCTTATCATATTATGTTATATTGATTATATTTTTACCCATTTTATAGATATGAAAATTGATCCCCAAAGAAGGTTATATAACTTTCCCAAGGTCATACATCTAATAATTGTTGGAGGTAAGGTAAGAACTCAGGTCTTATCTGACTTCAAGTTCAGTGGGCTGTTCACTATACCACACTGTCTTCATCTTGCCCAAGACTCCTCCCTCTGAGTTGAGGTTAGTATAATATCTTCTGATTTAAGTGACCTCTGAACTCCCTAGCTCTCTGTGACTGGGGTTCTGACTGGGAGGACTCTGACCTTGGCCTTGACATACCACAGTGCCTAAAGTAAGTGTACACACATAACAGGTATACATATAAGTAGCCCTGGAACCAGAGGTTCCCTTCTGACCCAAAAGGTATCCTGTATTTTGGAAACCAATCTCTTCTCTGGCTTATGGGCCCCACTCAGGAGGAATCTATGAATGCATCTCATACTCCCCCAAAGGTAACCATAGATTCCTCTTATAAGCACTCAATTTCCTAAGACTCAAAACATTTCTTAAAGATTTATTTACAAATTAATGGAAACAGAAAAAACTCCTTTAAGCATATAGAAAGTCAATACATCATCTTCCCTCCACCCAACTCTGTCTCATTTTCTCTCCCCCCCACCACCACCACCTGCCATTGGATAAATCTTCCCAAAGAGAGCCGCATAGTCTCTTGTGACTGTCAGTACTTCCCTGGGAGGGGCCTCAACAAGAAGGAAGACCAAAGTCTGCTGCTTCCCATCATTCTCCACTTCCTGTAACTGCCCTCCATTCCTAGCTATAGGAAGAAGCTTTTAAAAACTCCCATCACTGACGTTGGGCCTGGTAGCAATCTCCTCCACAACTTCATCCCTTGCCATTCTGTCTCTAAAACCTACAATTTCTGTAATTCTACTTCTTATAGCTCAGGTAAAAGGTCTCAAGACCACATAATCCACAGTTCAAGGGGACAAGAAGAAGAGACTTTGGAAGGACATGGAAGCATGCTTCCAATGATATCAGAATTAGCTGAATCAATGATAGCCAAAGTACATGCTCTGTAGTACTTCTAACATGCTGTACCCAGTTCAGTGTTGTTGCCACTATAGCGATATGCTCCCATTAGGGACAACATAGAACTGAAGGACCATCAAGTGGAAAAGGGATGCCCCCGAAAAGCAAAACTAAGAACAATGGGTAGAAGTTGCAGAGAGGTATATTTCAGCTTGATATAAAGAAAAACTTACAAAAAATTACATCTGTTCAAAAGAGGGATGAGTGCCTTGAAAGGTAATGAGCTCCCTCCTCACTAGAGGGCTTTAAACAACTGGTCAAAATGTACTCATCGGGGATCTCATACAGGGCATTCTTGTTCAGGTGGACTAGATGACCTCAGAGGTTCCATCCAACTCTGAAATCCTGATTCCACCTCTGCTGATATCCCCAGATGCGCCACCCTTCAGCAGATGATTCTTACTTTATTCTCAGTGGGACCATCACTTTAACCACTGACACATATGGGGCATCCTCTCTAGAGGTCCTTTCTCTCTTGGACTGCACAGCAATTCAAAAAAAACAGAGCTTAGGGCTAACCTTTGGCCTCTGTCCTTTCAAAAATTTTCTTTAGTCCCACATTTATTCCCCCCTACCTCAGAAGCTACCAGGGGTCAACAGGTCTCAAAGGGTGCTATAGAAATGTCCCCACTATTCAAACAAGTCTTTGTTTCCATCCCCATGGCATGTAATGGGAAGTCAGTACTGTTTGTTTCTTCTCTCCCTCAATTTCTACCTGGTATCTCTCCTTGTATCTCAGAACCCACGGTAGTCTTGTAGAAAGGACCATGAACTACTCTCCCTCCTTCCCCATACTTCCCTGGGAAGTAGGCTGGATTATTCAAATTACAGGGGACTTTTTAGAAAGAAATTTCCAAAAAGGAGCACAGAAAAAGAATATTCACAATCTTCCCTACCTATGTTGATTTTCCACCCAAAGTAATCTTTAAGTCTAAACTTGATTTTGCTGGAGGAGGAGAAGTGAGGGGAAAGGAGGGTGGAATCCATTCCTGAGAACTTTCTTAAGCCAAAGGAAAGAGGGAAGAAAGAAGTGTCGAACTTGGGTTAAAGATAAAATTCAAGCCAGACTCAATACGCCTCTGGCGATCACTCCACGACAGTCCAACTAATAATATTGAGCACTGTCATTCTCAGTTGGGAACATCTTTGGCTGACCTGCTCTGAGAGGCCTCCTTCCTGACTTTCTTCCTTAAAGACACTAATAGATTTTCTTTAGCTGCAGGCACAGCAAACCTCTGCTGGTTTGAACTAATGTAAAAGTATTAGGAAAGATTGTCCCTGGGAATTCTCCCACTCTTTCTCTTTTTCTTTTTCTTTCTTCAGTGCAAAAGGAAGAAAACGGATGACCTAAATCTGCCAGACACCCTCAAAAAGGAGGTGCATGCAGGAAGGAACACATTAGCAATCCACGCAGCCCATTTAATTATAATAAAAAATGCCACAATAGGTAAATGACAAGAATATACACTGAATAAGAATTTGGTGATTACAGTCTCTCCTGCATTTACCCACAAACAGATACAGTAGTTGTAAAACACAAATAAATCTTTCCCAGTGTAAACAATTATATAGGACACACAAATTATTTTTAGGGCGTAGGCAGGCATCTACTAGAGAGATGCACCTGAAATAATTTACAGCACCCCCAAAAGCATCCTTTTGGAAGTACAAGTGGAACAAGTGAGAACTGAAAATACTACCTACTCCCATTGGGTATCTTCATGGGAAAATGGCATCAGAGATCATAGTACCATAAATGTCTAAACAGGCAGAACGTTAGGGGCCATCTACACTCTGGTCCTTAGCAATCAAGAGAGCATGGCACAAGAAGAAATTTCTAGAGCTAGAATGAATTAGCTCCCTCAGAGATGGATGAAGTTGTTTCTAACTGTACACACCAGAGTTATTGTTCCAAATGGGGAAATGCAAGATAGCAAGATGGTGGGGGTGGATGACTGAATGGAATATGAATTACCTATATCCAAGAACTATGTCAAAATATAGAAACAAATTCAACAATTTGTGTTGAATCAACCAGTCATTAACCAGTTGTTGGATTCAGTCACACTGAGATTTTTTAAATGCTTCTCTTTCCATTTACCTGAGAGGTGCAATATTCATAGAATCACAGAACTTGAGAGTTGGAAGGACCTCAATGGACATCTAAACTAACCTACACCCAGAAAGAATCCTCCCATAATTGTCAAGTACTCATCCAGGTTCCATTTGAAGACTTCCAGTGATGTGAAACCTACTGCTTCCTAAGGCAGCTTCTTCCACTTTGGGAAAACTAATTATTAGGAAACTTTTCCTTACATCAAAGATAAACTTGTATCTTTGTACCTTCCACCCATTGTTCCTGGTCCTATTCTCTGATACAAAAGAGAACAATACTAAACCCTCTTCCACATGTCAGTCTATCAGATACTAAGAGACAATTGTCACCCCCAAGTCTTCTATTCTCCAGGCTAAACTTGCTCAGTTCCTTCAACTAATCCCCACATGACACAGACTCTTTCCCATCTTGGTCGCCCTTGTCTGGACGCTCTCCAAATTATCAGTGTTCTTCTTGAACCATAGTACCCAGGACTCCGTGCAATACTCCAAATGAGGTCTGATAAAGGCAGGGAACAGTAAAATTATCACCTCCTTTTTCCTGGAAGCCATAACCCTCTTAATGCTACTGACAATCACATTAGTCATTTTAACTGCAATGCCACACTGTTGATGAATATTGAGCTTGCCGACTACTAAGACCACTGGATCATTTAAAAAAAAAACTGCCATTTTATAATGCCTTCCCTATCTTGTATTTGGAAAGGTGATTTTTTGTACCCAAGTGTAAACCTTGATTATTAATTTTATTGAATTTTGTTTTGTTTAATTCAACTTTCTCTCGGCTTACTCTCAACTTTCAAAATCTTGTTGGTTTCTGACCGTCATCAAGTATGTTAGCTATCCCTCCCAATTTTGTGTCATCTGCAAATTTGATGAGTCTATCATTTATTCCTTTATCCAAGGCATTAAGAAAAATGTTAAACAGCACAAGACCAAGCACAGATCCCTGAAGCACTGCACTAGAGATTTCTTGTTACTTCTACCTTGAACTATCAACAATTCCTTTTTGAGTTCAGCCACCCAACCAGTTCTGACTCCATCTAAGTGAGCTGTGATTTAGTCCATATCTTTCCATCTTTTTCACATGATTAACATGAGACACGTTATCTAAAGCTTTACCAAAATATGGTATTCTATATCCATTCCCTTCCCCTCATCCTGAGTGAGCTTGTCAAAAAGGAAAATAACGTTATTATAGCATTATATAGCATGACCTATTCTTGATGAAGTCATACTGGCTCTTTGTAATCACGACTTTCTTTCTGGATGCTCACCAACCATCTCTTTAATGATTCATTCTAAAATTGTCTCAGGAGGCAAAGTCAAGTTTGTTGGCTATTCTCTCATCCCGATGGTTTTTCCTACATATGTTTTGGATAAAATTGATGAGCATTTGTTAAATATGTGTGCACTTCACAGAATTTAGAGCTGGGTCCAATACCAAACCCTTAGCCCAATCATTTTACACTGAAAATTTGAGACTCGGAAAGGTTGAGTGATTTTTTTTCCAAGGTCACCTAACTGGTAAGGTCAAGTTCAAGCTCACTTGCATATTCTTAGAGTTCTAGCAATGACAACTCTTTTTTTTCCTTTTTTCTTTTATTTATTTATTCATTTATTTGCTTTCTGGAGGGGGAAGGCAGGGCAATTGGGGTTAAGTGATTTGCCCAAGGTCACATAGCTAGTTTTGTGTTGTGTCTGAGGTTGGATTTGAATTCAGGTCCTCCTGATTCCAGGCCAATGCTCTATTCACTGTGCCACCTAGCTGCCCCCATTTAAAAAAATTATTAAACATCTTCTCTGTACCCAGTATTGTTGTATGCTTTGTGGTGAACACAAATGAATCAGTTCTCTGTTTTTACTAGTTTGAGTCTACTTAAGTGTGTGATTTAGGTTAATTTATGATCTGTTTAAGTATATGAGTAGATTGGAAGCAAAAGTCATTTTTCTTTAGTTTTCTATTTGAAAGTCCAGCAATATCATCTCTGCTTAAAATACTGACCAGACAGAGAATATAAAAAATTAAATGTTTTTTTAACCTAGAGTTCTAGAAATGTTCTATCTTCAATAAGAAAGATGTCATTCTTCATCTAGCTGACAAAGTGATTTTTCCAAAGTGTTGTTCTGACAACTCCACCCTGCCTGCTCAATAAACTCTGTGCTTGCCCATTACTTCCAGGGATCAAATATAAAGTCCTTTATTTGGCATTTAAAGCTCTTCACAACCTGCCTTCTTCCTAGCTTTCCTGTCTGCTGACATGCTCCTCTCCTCTATGCTGTCCACCCAACCATGACTGGTCCATTTGCTTTTCCTTAGACACATCCTCCATGATCTTCATACTCCTGCTTACCAAACTCTAACTCTTAAAATCCCTATCTTCCTTTTTTTTGGAGAGGAGAAGACTGAGCAATTGGGGTTAAGTGACTTGTCCAAGATCACACAGCTAGTAAGTGTGTCAAGTGTCAGAGTCCAGATTTGAACTCAGGTCCTCCTGACTCCAGGGTCCGTGCTCTATTCACTTTACCCCCTAGCTGCCCTTCCTCCCTTCTGCCCTGCTGAGTCTGCTTCCAGACTCAGAGCATGGAACTAAATCTTGTAAACTAAAAGTAAACAAACAAATCAATTTTTAAAATGTAATTTTAAAAAAACTCAGAGCAAGCAGGACCTCTTCTTAGAGGCCTTTCCTGGTCCCCTCCCCCAGTTGCCAGTATCGTCTCTTTTAAGATTATCTTACATCTACTCTGCATCTGTCATGTGTGTTCTGATGTATATATATGTATGTATGTATGTATGTATATTCACACACACACACACATATATATATATTTATATATGTAGTCTCCCCATTAGAATGTAAGCTCCATGAGTTTACACAGTACATGGGGACTGTCTTTGTTTTTTCTTTATTCCCCCAGATCTTAGCACATAGAAAACACTTAATAACTACTTGCTGGGGCGGAGCCAAGATGGCGGCGTAGAAGCAGCAAAGCACCACAGCTCCCACACAAATACGCTAAAAAACTCATAAAATGGGACGCTAAACAGATTTTCAAGCTCCAAAACTCTCCACAAGACAGAAAGCACTACGGGCAGCGCAGCAGGCGGGGCTCTTCTCAGCGGTCTGGGACCCGCGGCTGAAACCCCGGCCGGCTCAGGCCCTGGGGCATCGGGCGGGGAACCTCGGCTATAGCAGAGCAGATCGACTGCACTGGAGGCAGAGTTACCACATTT
>JAQQSW010007093.1:0-13786 GCA_028646575.1 Pseudocheirus occidentalis | reverse complement strand
GGGGGAGGGTTGCTGGAAGCACACACTTCAGTAAAGGGACAGGGACAGGGTAGAGAACAGAACAAGGAGGGGTTAGGAAGGAGGGACATATGATCAGTCTGTCACAATATGTCCACTGTAAAGATGTCCTGCGTAATTACACATGTACAGCCTGTATTGAATTGCTTGTCCTTCCAGTGGGGGTGGGTGACAAGGGAGAAATCGAAAGAATCTAGAATTTAAAGCTCTACAATACATGCAACTAGGAATTAAGATATACAGGGACTGGAGTAGGGAGACTCTCCTGGTCCTACCAGAAAGTTAGAGGGGTGTTGGAGGAGGGCACAAAAGAGAGCTGATCGGCGGAGGGGCTTTACAGTGGGATTGCTGTTTTGGGGTGGGGGTAGGGGAAGGACAGGGAGAAAATTTGTAACTCAAAAATCTCATGGAAATGAATAATGTAAACAAGAAAATAAATACAAAATTTATTTTTAAAAAAAGAAAGAAATCATCTATCGCTAATAAAAAAAACCCAACAGGGCTTGATTCATTGTTCTGTTGATTGTCTAGACTTAACAAAGTGTTAATAGTGCAGACTAAATTTATACATATATGTACATCCAATTTTTTTCCAGAGACCCCAGTTGTTAAACATTTACCAGAATATCTCTAAATATATGAGAAATTATGTGGTAAATATCAGATTTGTTTATCTTGAGGTGAAGAGGGGAAGTCTGATGTTAAGCCTCAGGTAGGAGAGACATCTGTTATTAAAATGTTTAAGAGAATCATTAAAAAATATATGGCCTTTATGTCTCATCCAACCAGAAGTTTAATAGCTTAGATAGGTAAAACATATCTTTCTATCTCTATCTCCAAACATGAATTATATGGTGATGATGTTAACTTAAAAAAAAAATCTATGAGTACAAAGTACATTCAGGGCTCACATTCTGCAAGGCATCAGGAATAAGGAACAGGAAGAAGTCATTATCAATACAGATTATCCTTTTAATAGTTGACCCCTTTGAAGGAAGAGTCTTTTTGTTCTTGATGTTTGTCCTTTGTTCTTAAAGAAGACCAATGGCTTCAGGAGGGTGACATCCTGACTTGCAAGTAAACTGGATTTAAGTGAGGCAGGGCTGTGAAAATTCATTGGCCTCACTCTCTCCTCCACAGTCATCTGAGCCCAGTGGCAAGACATAGGTCAAGGCAACTGGTGATAGCCCCAGATACAGTGTGGAGACCTTGGTCTTTTTAAGGTTGGCTCTTTCTCAGGCTTCAGTTTGTCTAAGGCAACAACCATTCAGTGATTTAAGGATAGATAAAAAATGAGGCAGGGGCAGTTAATTGGGCCAGTAAATAGAGTACTGGCCCTGGGGTCAGGAGGACCTGAGTTCAAATCTAATCTCAGGCATTTGACATTTACTAACTGTGTGACCTTGGGCAAGTCATTTAACCCCAATTGCCTTGTGCCCCCCCCCAAAAAAAGAAAGAAAAAAATGAGGCAAAACATGACCTAGTTTGCCTACTCAAAAGCAAACTGAGAGGGGAAGACTCTCAGAATGGGGATAAAGGAAGGAGAAAAAGGGAAGAAGAGGAGAGAGAGAGAGAGAGAGGAAAGATGCAGGAAAGACAGGAGAGAGAAAAAGGAGGAGGAAGAAGAAAGAAACAGGAGGAGTAGAGGGGGGAGAAAAGAAGGAAAAAGGAAGGAGAAGTAGGACAAAGAGGAAGAAAGTTGAGTTTGGGAGAAAAAGAGGTAGCAGGTTTTAAATATCCTTTAGTGAATGGTGTGCAGGGTATTTGCTATTAAATGAAATGATATCTGGAAAGGACTTTTAATCCTAAAGCATTAGCTAGAGGTTCCCAAACTTATTTAGCCTGCCACTCCCTTAAAAAAAAAGTTACTC
The DNA here is from genome assembly GCA_028646575.1 of Pseudocheirus occidentalis. Lineage (NCBI taxonomy): Eukaryota > Metazoa > Chordata > Mammalia > Diprotodontia > Pseudocheiridae > Pseudocheirus > Pseudocheirus occidentalis. The sequence goes on along the minus strand of JAQQSW010007093.1, from coordinate 11,897 downwards.
ACCCCCCCAAATCTACTTTCTTTAACCTTTTAATGTTTTTTTAAAATTTGTGTCATTTCAAAATGCTACACCCCCCATTGTTCCAGCACCCCCCCACAGGGTGTTCTTGCCCACTTTGGGGACATATGCTGACTGACTAGACAAATGTCAGCTATTATTATCTTGAACTAGATAAGTATTGCTATTCCTCCCCTATCTGGGACCAAATTAAAGTGGGTTTCTAGAGGAATTTTCAGAATCAGAGGTCAAGTGGACTTCTGGAACTTGGCCCTGGGCAATGAAATCCTAGATGCTTTCTCTAGCTTCTCTGGCCTCTCCAAAGTCTGTCTCAAAAAGGCAGAGGACAATGGTGAGAAGGTAAGAGACTGGATCATACAAGAATCATTTGGAAGAATAATTAATTACAATAGTTTGTGATTATGTAGAACTGTAAGGTTTACAAAGGAGTTGGCATGAACAACTTATTCACATCTCTGAAATAGGGACTGTGATATTTAACAACATTATTATTATTAGGGTAATATTTAACAAATAAACTAGCATTTACGTAGTTCGAAGGCTTGCAAAGCACTTTATAAATATTATCTCATTTTGTCCTTGCAACAACTTTGGGAAATATGTACTACTATCCCTATTTTGCGGTTGAGGAAACCAACACAGACAGAGGTTAAGTGACTTGTCCAGCCAGGGTCACAGAACTAGTACATGTTTGAGGCTAGATTTGAACCCAGGTCTGCCTGACTCAATATCCAGCACTCTGTCCAATGGACAACTTAGCCACTGTTATTAATATATCTATTGTATTGTATTATTTTTCCCATTTTCCAGAAGAGGAAACTGAAGCTTGGGGAAATTAAAATATTTTCCCTTGGTCACAAAATTCTTAAGTGTCATAGGTTAAGATAGGACTAGATGACCTCTGAGGCCTTTCCAACTCTGAGATTCTGCACTACTTGCAATTTTCTTTGGTCAAAAGGTAAGAGAATGACAGGGTTTAAGTGACCTCTATTTCTAACTTCATGAGTAAAAGGTGGAGCAGCCTTGACGCTGCTCACTGCTTCCTAGAGATGCTCCTGATCTGGGTGAATTCTGGCTTCTCTGGCATCTGCCTTCTGACTCAAAGTCAAGAAGTGTCCTTTCCCCATCTTGTCATATACAGGGAGTTATTATAAAGACAAGGAAAGGGAGGGGAAACCATCTCTGCCTTGTTCTTGGCCTCAGCGTCACTCTCCTTGCTCTTCCTTTATTTTCTTCCTCTGTCTGGCTCTCCTTGATCCTTCTCTCTTTCTTCCTCTTTCTTTGCCCTGTCCCTTACTTTTCTATGCTCTCCCTTTGCCTTCCACTCATGACTCCAGGTGGTCTTGGGCAGCTCACTTTCCTTCATGTTGGGCTTGGAATCAGGAAGACTTTAGCTCAGATTCTATTTCAAACATTAACTAGTTGTGTGACAAAGGGCAAGTCACTTAATCTCTCTCTCGCCTCAGTTTCCTCATCTGTAAAATGTGAATAATAAAGCACCTATCTCCTAGGATTTTTTTGAGCATCAGATTAGAGAATATATGTGTAGCGTTATATAAATGCTAACTATTATTATTAAGACTGGGAAAAGACACAATTAAAATGATTTATTTTGAAAAAGTTCCTGAGCAGCCTGCTTGTTGAATCAGTCTTATAAAACTATCCTATAGAGAACCTCCAGGCTGCCCAGCCACATGCCGCAACTTGTATGGGAGGGGAAGGGAAGAGATATTCAACAACTTTTCATTCTCAGACATAAAGACTTCCCAAACCCATCAAAAGCTGGAGGGGTTTTTGTTCGTGAAATAACTTCCTTTGGAGACGCCTAGCTGTCTCCACTCATAGCTGTATTCTGTTTGCTTTGAGCCAAGCATAGGGGGTCTTTAAAAATAAATGGGTCTGAATCTGTACATCAGTCTAGCCAGGTCCTCCTCCACTGGGCTGATTATGATGATAGCCTTGTTTGTTCTGGCTGAACTTGGCTTCAACTTAACACAATCATCTCTCCCCACCAGCCTACCCACTCTAACCTTCCTTTTGGAGCCCACCAAGAGTACAGACTTTGTGGCTTTGAGACAGGAAATTAGGAGGGTAAAAGCACTTCTGTTCTTGATAAGAAGCCAAGGGAAATTGTAGAAGACTGTGGAAACCATGCTCTGACCTCCTTCCTCAAGACTAGAAAGGTTGTATTGACAGGCTTACTAGTAGGTCAAACTATTCTGATGAAAGCAGTTCAGTAAAACCAGTATTCAGTTCCCTTAGGTATTCTATTTTGTTTAAAAAAAAAACAAAACTAGTCAAGTCAGAGAGCTACTACGTTAAAGAAGAATCAGCTTGACAGCTTTGGTTCTTCTCTCCTTCCTCCTAAAGGAGCGATGGGAACTGGAGGCAAGCCATGTTTTCAGAACATTTCAGTGACTGGCAGTCCTTGTGGTCAGACCCTGAGCAGGCTGCAAAGTCCAGTCAATTTAAGGAGAGACAGAGACATGAGGACTGCCCAGGACTCTTCGAAGATGGCGGTGACTATGAAGAGCTGCCCGAGGCCATTCCCAGCACCCCCTGCTCCTGCCCTCCCCTCTGTTACGTTCAACGTTCTCTGTCTACGTCACTTACCTTTTTGACGTGCACAAGGTTGGCCCCAGGAGAGCGGGAGCTTTTTATGGGTAGCAGCCGCTATTGTTTTTGCTTTTTATTTGCGAGCCCAGTCCTTAGCACAGTGCCTGGCACATCGATGCCTCATAGATAAACATTTGTTGTTTTCAGTTTCACTGACCTTTGAGTCTTGCACATAGCATCTTCCATAGATTTAGAAGTGGAAGGGACCTTGGAGGTCATCTAGTCCAACTTTTCCATCTAAAAGACTAAGGTCCAGAGGGGTTAAGGCTTCTAGGGGATATAGTACATAAAGTGTGCAGGGCTGAAAGCCTGGAAGATGAGTTCAAATCCCATTTTATTTTATTTCATTTTATTTTTGCAGGGGGAAGGCAGAGCAATTGGGGTTAAGTGACTTGCTAGTAAGTGTCAAGTGTCTGAGGCTGGATTTGAACTCAGGTCCTCCTGACTCCAGGGCCAGTGCTCTATTTAGCTGCCCCTCAAATCCCATTTTAGCAATAATTGTGTCATCCTACACAGCCTGTTTCTTCATCTGTAAAATGAGGTTGTTGGACCCAAAGACCTGAAAAGGCCCTTTCAGCTCTAAATCTATGACTCCATAAATAACTTGTCCAAGTTCACACAGGTAGTAAGCCTCAGAGGTGAGATTAGAACCCAGGTCCTTTGAACACAAACCCTTTGGTCCAGTTTACTCTACTTGATCTTATCCTGAAAACCTGGATTTCTCCCTCCTCATATCACTCGTTTGGTTTGGTGGACTTCAAGCTCTTGTTTCCCTCCTCAAAGTTCATTCTTCTCAGGTCTCCAAACTGCCACGAATTTAGGGGGAGAAAACAAATAGGGTGTCCAGTTAGAGGAGTGCTGGGTTTGCATGAAGTATGCATCCAGAGGCTCCTAGCTCCATGACCTGAACCCAATTACTTCAATCCTGCAGCCCTAGAACTTTAATCATCTGTGTGGTTCTCTTCGGAAGGAACACAATACCAAGGGGAAGGTAGAGTGTCTGTGATGATACCAGCAACACACTGAAATCACTCACCTTGTCTTCTAAAATGTACACTTTTTAATGATTTTTTATTTTGCTTTTTCTAACAGCAATATAGAAACAAATAATCATAAAAATAAAATTAGAAATCATCTGTCAGCTATGTAATAGCACTTGGTATTGCTAGAGTTACATGGGAGGAGATCTAGAACTGGAGAAGACCTTTGTCAGGATATCTCAGGGTCTCCAGGCCACTATAGGTATGAAGCCATTAGACAATGTTACTTAGACATAACAGTATGTCTGCCAAATGTCACACCTAAGGGATGATTGGCACAGGAAAAGATGAAGAGATTAAGGAAGCAATGCAAGCAGGAGACATACTACACAGAGGGCCAGATAACTACCCTTTATAAATCTGAAGACTCCACTGGCAGAGGGTTAAGGCCTACCTGGAACAAGTAAATTTGTATTGTGGAGGGTGGGGAGGGGAAAGGGGATGGAGCTTATCTGCGTAATAATTTGCCTAAGGCAGGACCAAGAACTCTCTCAACACAAAACTATGACTGAAACAGGAAAAGTGATAGGAATGTCCTACCACCTTAAATGAATCATTCCTGGAAAAAGGAGACTATTGAGAAGCCTGCAGTAACAGGTCAGAAACTGCCTACTTTCTCTGAAGTCCCATAGCACTTTATACAAGCCTCTTCTATACACTCGTGCCCTGATTGTAGGTATCTGTATACTTGTCTCTCCTACTGGACCATAAACTCTTGGTGGTTGGGGGGGAGGGGAAGAGGGGGCAATCTTTATTATGTCCACCAATGTAGTCCTCTCTGTGCCTAGGAGAGTTCCATGTACTCAATAACTATGAATTAAACAAGTGAATATATCGAGTCAACTAATGGGTTAAATTGTGTTTTTTCATCTATCCTAAGGGCTTATTTTTGCATTATCTATTGGATAGGTCATTGCTCAGATTACTTACTCAGGCTAAAAATGGGAGTGCAATTCAATTTGGTCAGTTCCCATCAGATAGGTCTAAAATTGTTCTGGTTGAGTGTATGTTTGAGGTGTGTGAGTACATTTGTGAGTGCCTGGGTGTCTAGTTTCTGTATGTGTGACACAAGACCATTTGTACATGCCTCTGTATACATGGGAGAAGAGAGTATCTTCTCCATCCCATAATCAATTAGGTTTCTGTTAATACTAATACTGCACTTCCCCTTTGCACTAAAGGCCTTTTTCTCCAGGAAGTTCAGGAGTGCCTTTTTAGTGCATTGGTGTTTCTAGGTAAACACTGGAGTCATTATTAAGCTAGTCTCCAGCTTCTACAAAATGCTTTTGGAGCAGGAGCCCAGTACCTGCCCTTGTTCTTAGACCTTCCCCACTAAGGCTGTGCTGGGCTACAAACTTCCTTTTATTTTCAGATCAGAAACTGGAAACCAAAGCTCTGGGTAAGTTTATCTTAGAACACTGTCTTGTTCTTCTGTTACCTGCTTCAGGTGACAGAAATAGCCAAGTCTTTTGGCCCCCTAGAAAAGTCTGGAAGCAGTTCAAGTTATTGAGTACCAGCTATGAGTCATAGATTCTCCCACCCTACCCCCCTTTCATACTTCTTTTCTTTGGTCTTTCCCTTATTTGTGTGTTCCAACAAATTAATTGCTTATGTGCACATTTTCACATAAAGGACAATTTTATAGCCTAGGCTCTTATCTGTAAGGTGTGAGTGCTTTTTTGTTGAAGTTGTGCTCATGGATTGGGAGAAAATTACTTTAATCAAGAAATAGAATAAAGACCCTTAAAAGTGTGTTGACTAATCCCCTTGGAGCCTTTAAAAAAAGGACAGTGGGATGTTGTGCTTAAAGAGTGGTCATGTCCATCCATGTGCTCTCTGCTGTCCAGATACCACCTGGGGTTGGCCAAAACATTCCAAACTCAAAAGAGGGGAGTATATAGTGGGGAGGTAGGACTGGGAAATCATCTGAGCCAGAATGTACAGGCAGTGTGAGGAGACTGCATTAAGGTAAGATAGGAGTTACTCTTAGAAATTGAATCTAGAGAAATAAAACCTGTATAGATATTAATGGCTATACTCATACATTACTAAGTAGCTTTATGACTTCAAACAAGTTGTCGTGTGTTCAGAACATTCAAAATAAGAGAGTTGGATGACATGATATCATTGGTCTTTCCTAGTTCTGAAGTTAATGCTTTTATAATTCAACTATTGCAGACTTGGGGGCATTTTGACATATGTTGATTTTTTTTTCCAGATATGTTACGTCTGAGTTCTCTCAGATGTTGGCCTTCGTAGTCTCAGTGAAGATGGCCCTATGAAAAAAGAAAGCATTTCTTCTAGGCCTGATGCTCTATCATATCAACCAGTTCTTGCCTTTGGATAGAATCAATCAGTTACCTACTATCATAAATAATTGTTTAATTCAACTGGTTAGATGCAAAGAGAAACTTGCAGATAGATGATTTTGATTGTCTTTGTGGGAAGGCAGTAAAAATGGTTAGGGAGGTGGTACCACCAAGCTCAATAAAGAGGCATTTTCTGGTGCCCACTAGGTGAGCCTGTGGGTATTTAGGAGGAAAATTGAGTTGAAACAATTGTGGTCTACATGGTGATCCCTTGGGCATGGGGCAGGGGATAGAGAAACAAGAACAGATGAGGGGCCTCTTTGGAGGTTCTCGTGGGTATTTTCTGCTCAATGATAGTAAAATATAGGTTCAGGGTCTGTCCCTAACTTGTTACACTGGAGAACCATCAGACTACATGACGCATACAGCAGTTTCCTCCAACTGCTGCCCAAGAGTCTGAGTCAAAAACTGGCAACAGTTTTAACTAGTGTTGCCAAAAGGATTTGACTCTTGGGTTGCGATGTCGGCTGCTAGGAACACATAATCCTGGCTGCTGGTTCTAGGGGCTCTCTTTCTAGGAGGACCTGTGTAAAAGTGTATCTGCTGCCTAACTGTATAATGGTGGATCCCTGCCACTCACTCAGAAGAATGAAGGCTCCTTGAGGGAAGACGTTATCACTTTTTTTCTCTTTGTATGCACTGTGCCTAGCACAGTACCTCGAGCACAATAGGTTCTTAATAAATGCTTATTGAATTGATGTGATTTAAAATGAATACATGGAGAGCACTTTAGGGTCAACACTGAGGGGACACTGACACTGAGAGGGGTGCACCAAGCACAAGGATCACCTCCCTATACTTTTGGGGGTACATGATATCTGATGCCCACGCAGATCCTTTGGGGATAAGGGCAAGACCACAGTGCCTGGGACAGGGAGATTTTTTTCTTCCCTTGGGAGCCCTGGCCATAGCACCAGTGATTTGTGTTCACAGGCACGTGGGTATGGGATGGGGGGAGGCCAGAGTAAGAGGCTGGGAGAAACCAATCTCTTCTAGCACTATCACTAGTATAACAGTTTTATAGAAGCATCACTCAGACATTAAGTGAATAAGAAGGCTTGAAGGCTGCCATGACCCCTTTAACACCTACTTGAGAGAGCCAAATACTCATTTCTGGTGGATCCAAGTCACCCCAGCCCAGCCCAGCCATTGGGCAGGACCGGGAGCTCCTTGGGAAGCTTGGCCCTGCTCGGGAACCTCTCTACCTCCACATGGGATGTGCCCCACTGCTGACGGGCATCGCAGCTTGCGTATCTCCCTTGCCACCCCTTTACTGCCCACCACTCCCCTTTGGTGACCTCCACATCTCAGTCTCCTTCAGCAGAGGGAGAATCTGCGGGTGTTGATGTTCATCTTGGTCACTCCAATGACCTTAAGAGGGGTGGAGAGGCTGAAGGAGGAGGCCAAGGGAGAGTCACAGAAGAGGTCAGACAGCTCATCCCGTTCCTCTAGCTCGTAGGTGGCATCATTGAGCATTCTCCGGTGGAGGTGGCACGTCTGCTCGATCTTCAGCTTGTTGATGTCACTACGGAGGCGCATCAGCTGCCGGGCCAACTGCTGATCCTGCAACCGCATCTCTGCCTGGGGGCCAAAAATTAGCACAGGGTTGGCAGTAAGCAAGAGGCTCCCTCCTTCCTAAGAAGCTTATTCTGTCCGGGAGGGGACTTAATAAAGTTAGTGGCTTTGAATGCACAAACCCATCTGCCCTAGAGACAAAGACACAGAGATATATGCTGAAAACGGACGCGTGGTCAAAGACAGATACAGCAGCAGAGATCCAGGGATGTCAATGGAGACACATATTGGACGTACCAATGCAGGAAATTCCCAGGAAACCCTGGGGAACTGAGGGAGATGGGTCCTAAACCCCCTTCTGCCAATCACATAGGATGTGATCTTATAGAGCGTTCTTAATTGCTCAGGATTCCCCATAAGAGAAAGGGGAATGACTTTTTAGTAGAGGCCTTTCATTTAAGAAGCCATTGTTTGGAAATCTTTATTACCTCATTTAATAATAATAATAATAATAACTTTCATATAATACTTTTTATGAACCAGGCATTATGCTAAATGCTTTACAATTATTATCACATTTAAATCCTCACAACAACCCTGGAAGGTAAGTGCTAGCATTATCGTCATTTTATAGGCAAGGAAACGAAAGTAGAAAGAGATAAAATGACTTGCCCAGGGTCACACAGCTAGGAAAAGTCTGAGGCCACATCTAAACTCAGATCTTCCTGATTCCAGGCCCTAGAGCTCTATTGGGAGCTGCCTTGGGAACCAGTAAAACTTGGGTTCAAATCTTGCCTCTGATACGTACTGGCTGTGTGACCCTAGACAAGTCATTTAACCTCCAAGTCTCAGTTGCCTTATCTGAAAAATGGAGGTAACAATGCCATCATCTTCATAGGAATATTGTAAGGATTGAATGAGATAATGTATGTAGAACAATTTTCAAACCTTAAAAGTTCTGTAAAGATAAGCTGTTATTTTGAGATGAAAGGATTATAGGATCAAATAATAGAATTTAAAAGTAGAAGGAACCTCAGAAGTCATCTGGTCCAATTCCTCAGTTAAGCGACTTTTCTTAAGGTCCCACAGGGAGGAAGTAGCAGATGCAAGATTCATACTGAGGTCTTCAGATTCCAGCTTCCCTGTCCACTAGGCTACACTCCCTCTCTCAGCTGACATGCATGCAGCACCTTAAAATTTGCCAAATGCCTTGTACGTATTATCTCATTTTTTCAACATTCATCTCTTGGGGAACAAGTCAAGCCTTGAAGACGTGTGTCCCTCCCCTATACATTCTGGGTGCAGACTTTCCTCAGGGATGCTTGGGCTCTGGGGTGCTTTGGTCCTTCTAGAGCTGTAACCTTGGGGCAAAACAGGTTCCCTCACTACCTAGGCTTGCTGCCTGTCCTCACAGATTTTCTGAGTTCTTTCTCCTCACTGTTTACTCTGCCTCGACTTGCAGAGAGCAATTGTTCTGCTAATTTTGTGAAGTCATGGCTAAGCTATGTAGCACACTTCTGTTAATGGTGAACCTTCCTGGTGCTGGAGCCAAATGGATTTGAGCAAAGCATCTTGGGCTCAAGTCATCAGGGAAGCTAAAGTATGTTTCCCTGCTTCCACTGTCCCTTGGGTTTTGAAGATACCTGTCTTATCTTAGAAAAACTATATTCTTTTTTTTTTTGAAGGTCAATTGGGGTAAAGTGATTTGCCCAAGGTTACACAGAGAGTAAATGTTAAGTGTCTGAGGCCAAATTTGAACTCAGATCCTCTTGACTCCGAAGCTGGTACCCTATTCACAATGCCACCTAGCTGCCCCAGAAAACCTATATTCAATGCAATCTTTAAGAGGACAGAGTGATTTCAACCCAGTCTCTATTCTGACCATTTCACAGACAGATCAAGGAAAAACATTTGCCCAGGCTCATGCAGGTGGCTAATAGCAATGCACCATACCTGGTTAGAGGTAGAAAGGACTTTAGGGGCTTCGTTTTTTAGATGGGGAAACCGAAGCCCAGAAACATTAATGACTTGTATTTACTAAAGCAGTGTTTGGATTGGATTGCCTTGGACTGAGTAGACTGATTATAGGATGTTTTCTCTAACACAGGGCTTCTATTTTTTTTTTCTCCTGACCAGGATAAAGAGCCTGAGTTCTTGCCAGAATTTGTCTGTTTTAAGCCTTACCCTTGGGACTAGGCTTGTTCCCAGAGTATAGGACCTGGTGATTATTAACTTTCCAAATTATTTTTTCACGCTATTCCTGGTCCCTTATGGGAAATATGGAATGGGCTGCTTTCCATCTGAGCAAAAAAGCACGTCCCATCTTGGTGACACAGATTTCTTCAAAAGAGAGATAATAGCATTTTCTTGGTTCTTAGGGGTGTGACTTGTTCTTTAGCTAAGCTTTTAATTGCTGTAATTGACTTGGTGAAAGAAGTTTAAAATCTTACTGTGTTAGGGGGAGTAGGCAGTTTAGCTCCCCAGTAGCTGTCCGAAGTGTATGGGACTTTGTTGCCTTCCCAAGTCAACAAGCAGTTAAGTTCCTACTGTGTACTTGGCATTGTGCTAAGCACTGAAGACAGGAAGAAAGTAAAAACAGTTCCTGCCCTCGGGGAGCTTACAATCTTATGGGGTTGGGATGTGAACTCAAGAAGATGAGGTTTCCTGACTCCTGGCCCAGCTTTCTTTCCACTGTGCCACCCAGCTGCCCCAAGTGGGTTACTTAGGTGTAAAATGATTGCCTTGCCATAATTAGGGCTCAGTTGATGTTTCACAACACAAATTTGCAATGCATCTAGTCAGCATGTTTCATGTTCTTCTCCAACTTTGTCCAGTAGTATGTGTGTAGGAGTAAAGGCAGTGGATGGTGGGAATAATCCAAGGTTGAAACTTGGCAGGGGAAGAGCAGTGGTAGGATGAGGGGGCAAGGAATTCAAGAGAAAAGGGTGGAGTTGAAGTGGTTCATCAAGGGGTCAGGATGAGGAAGAGAGGAGAGTGTAGATACTATAGGGGTGATGGCCTGGGAGAGAACTGAGGGACTAAAGGTCATGGTGTGGATGAACAGGATTTGGGACTGCAAGGCAGAGAGAAGTGGAAATACAGATTGTGATCAGATAAGGGCATTTCAGAGTTCATGAATATGGTAGTGGTGCATTTGCTGAAGATGGTTTAGATCAAGGTAATGGCCAGCTTTGTGTTTGGAGGAAGTGGGGAGGAGGATTAGGTCATGTGAGATGATTAAATTGAGGAATGATGAGGTCAGGGTGTTTGTGAGAGTATGTACACATAGGGCTGAAGTTCCTTAGCATGTGGGCAGGAGTTGATGAGAAGAGGCAGATTGTGAGTCAAGTATTGAACTCGTTGAGGGAGAAAGGGCAAGGGGGATCTGTAGACAATAGCTACCAGAACTTTGGGTGGTAGATACGGACTCAATGAACCTCCAAGGAGGAAAGGTTACTGAGTGATGATGGAAGAGGGACAACCTGGAAGTGGCAATGGGAAGAACGGATATTCCAAGCCCCCTACCTCAACTAGTTAGTCAGGGGGATGGGTGAAAGTACAATCGGGGCTGGAAAAGAAGGCTAGGGATGCCATGGGATCAGGAAGGAGGCAGGTCTCTCTGAGAGCCAGAAGATGGAAGGAGTGGGAAAGGGAAAAGATTTAAGATTAATTTACCTATAGAGAAATATTCCAGAGAGCACAGTGGAAGGAGTAGCTTTGGATGGGCGGATGGGTTGGGTTGAGGGGAATGGGAATAAAGGATTAGTGGATTGGAGAATGGGGCTTTGATGAGAGCCAAGGTTCAGAATCACTGGTATGGTGAGGGTATAAACATGGGGGAAATGTGTTAACATTGAGCAATCTGTTCAGGTAGGTTTTCATTATATTGCCCATACAGGTTTGGCCTTAGGCAGTTCAGGTGGCAGGAGACATGGAAGAGTGGAATGAAACTTTCTCTCCTTATCTTATAGCAGGAGGCAGGAGACCTGTTGCAATAGAACAGTGTTTTTTGGAAATCTTTGATCAGAGCCTAGACCACCATTTGTTGAGTATGTTATAGAGAGGATTCCTCTTATTTTTTATTATTTTTATTGACTTGTTTATTTACTTTTAGTTTACAAGATTCAGTTCCAGAATCACTTGAGTTTCAGATTTTCTCCCTTTTCTTCCCACCTCCCACCCATGGTGGCATACAATCCTGTATAGGATGTGCCAACTCTTTCACATTGTACAATAGTCTGGTTGTATAGAAGTGTTGTAACCAATGGAGTGAACAACAGGAAAAAAGAAACAAAACCAAACATAGAAAAGAATAATAGCATGTATTGCTTCAGTCTCC
>JAQQSW010007092.1:0-13786 GCA_028646575.1 Pseudocheirus occidentalis | reverse complement strand
ACAATATGTCCACTATGAAGATGTCCTGTATAATCACACATCCACAGCCTGTATTGAATTGATTGTCCTTCCAGTGGGGGTAGGGGACAAGGAAGGAACTGAAAGAATCTAGAATTTAAAGCTCTGCAATACCTGCAACTAGGAATTAAGATATACAGAGGCTGGGCTAGGGAGACCCTCCCTGCCCTACCAGAAAGTAAGAAAGCAGAGCAGGGGAGAGGCTTTACAGGTGGGATCGCTGTTTTGGAGTTGGGATAGGGGAAAGACAGGGTGAAAATTTGTAATTCAAAAATCTCATGAAAATGAATGATGTAAACAAGAAAACCAATAAAAAAAAAAGAAAGTAGCCCTAGGCACCACGAACCAATCAGAGGAGTTCTCTATATATTAGCAGCAAGGCTCTTCCATGCTGACTTTTCATTATGAAGTACCCCTTGGATAAGCTTCACTCTCTATAGTCTCATCAAATGGATTAGGGAATTGTACAAGCTGATAGAGCACTCTCCTGATCAACTCCCTTCATATTAATTGAAGAAAAAACTGAGAAGGATCTCTGGCAATCAAAATGACTACTTAAATTAAAATGTAGGTACTTACGTCTTATTAGATTAATGTGCCAAGAAAATTTGACTATGAAGTGAATTTCCATAAAATGAATTCTATTTTTCCACTGGCTTCCATTTTGTAGTTGGAAATATGTTTCCAAGGAAAAAATCTCCTAACCAACTTGCTTAAGATTTTTTTTTCAAGGAAGAAATTAAGATTGTATTCAGGTCCTTGATATATTTCTTATTATAGTTCTGAAAATCTTTCACAAAACTTTGTAGCCTTTTTCTAAGCCTGAAACGATTGTAATACTATTGGAATCTTTCCTAACCACCGCCAGAATTTCAATTGTCCGTTCGAGCACACAGAAACTTCTCTTATGCCTGATAATTCCATTATTTTCTTCTCCTGATCCCAGCCCTAGGATGTCCTTCTCCTTTTCCTTGGATACTTAGCGTAACACTGTGTATTTGAGCCTGCAAATTCCCTAAGTTCAAAGCTTTGGGTTCTGGTAACTTGTAGTTATGTGACCTATTGCAAAATGATTTTTTGTCCTACGTCAATATTTAAGTTCAAATTCTATAAAGCAAGATTCCTTAAAACTAGGGCTGTCCATGCTTTGACAAAACATGCTGTGTTTTGTCATACCATGTTCTACTGTTTCTTCAATCACTCATTGTTGCATTTGCTTCATAGGCTGAAGAACAATGTGAGTTAAAAACCATTGAGAGAGAAAAGGCAGTGACTGCTTTGTCACCCAAAGAGGCTTCCAAGTGTCACAAAGAAGACTTGGCCAAAGCACTATATGTAAGTAGTCTGTGAGAGGGATGCACAGTCTTTAAAAGGAAAAGAAGCCAATATTCAGTGGGCAAACCTGCTTTCAGAAACTTTCCATAGTACACTTTTGTATTATGTTATAATGAAATGCATTTTATTTCAAGTTGTTCTGATTACTTAAAGCTCAATCACATTTTCTTTCACAGACACAGTATGTGGATATTCTCAATGCTGGCCTTGTAATTCCCATTTTTGGTTTTATGACATGACAAGGTGTTGCTAAATTTCCTTTTTTCTTAATTGACAAATTTTGTTTGGCCCAGAACACAAAACACAGCTGCTTGCCCTACAGTGTATAATCCTTAGAACAGTTAAGCAAAAGAACAGAAAACAGAGATTGTTGACAATTATTTTAAGGGGTATTGCAAAATCCTCAAAGAATCCATTAAATAAATTTAACATAAAGGTTGAAAGAACCTTTGAAAGTGAAGAATAATCGAACATTAGATAATGTCTGTGACTGAAAGTAGTCCACGGAGATTATGGAATGAGCATTAGTGATGATCTTGCCACAACAAGCTGTATGACCCTGAAGGAGTCACCTGATTATTCTGGGATTCTTTACTTCCTCTTGCTGACAAATGAGGCGGTTGGGCTCAGTGATCTCTAAGCCCCTCCCAGCTCTCAAAATCCGTGTTCTAAGGGCTCCTCTAGCTTTAACACTTCATGATTCTTGAGTCATAGTCTATAAATACAATAGGAATTGACATATATATGTGTATATATATATATATATATAGAAACATATATACATATATAAACTTTAATGTTGGCAAAGCTCTTTCCATTTGTTATCTATCTGGTCTTTACAACAACCCTGGGAGTTAAGTACTACAGGTAGTATTCTCTTTTTTATTGAGTAAATTGGCTAATAGAGCAAATGACTTGTCCATAGTGACACAGCTAAATGTCACAGATGGGATTTGAACTCAGGTCTTTTAAACTCCAAATGGAGAGGTCCTTCCCAGCAGCGCTGCCTCCCTTCATGGGTTTAATAAAATTGCTTTTTTCAATGTCCTTTCAGGTTGATTTGCAAAGTGGGCTATCTGAATTCTCTGTGACTCAACGCAGGCTAATTCATGGCTGGAATGAATTTGTAGCAGATAACACCGAACCAGTATGGAAGAAATACCTAGACCAGGTAACATCAGATATGGGGTAAAGGTCAACATTTCATTCCTTGTATTGTGTTAATAGACTAAGCTTCTAGGAAATAAATAAGCAAAATCATTTTTGAAAATCTAAAGGAACAGGCAACAAATTCACCAGCATTAAGAGAGAGAGACAATAGGATATTTCAGTGCAATGAAACAAGGATCTGGCAATCACCCCAGCCATAGACTCTTCTTGGTCAGCGACTCAGATAATCTTGGTCCATGATGACGAGTAACTTTCTCCTCTATGTCTTTGGCTAGAAATTTTCAACAGAATGAATTTAATTACAGACATAAATGTTTTATTTAAGAAAATCAATGGAAAAAAAATCTGTCAAGTGTTTTTTAATGTCTGAGGCGCTGTGCTAGCGCCCATGAGGGAAGATGAGGACTAGAAGACGTAGTCCCTGTCCCCCAGGTTGACATTATGGGTGGCTGGGCTAGAAATCAGTGTGAGAAGGTAGGAAATAGATAAAAGAATTTCATCAACGGTACTAGTTATCAGGGCCTAAGAGGTATTGATTACTCTAAACCCCATTGGTTGGGTTAAATGATTTCTAAGCTTCTTATCAGCTCTAAATCCTAGGATAATATCCTTTAAGAAGAGAAAGATTCTGGTTATGGTAGAGCTGGCAAATGATGAGTGCTTCAGGTAACAAGGTAGGCTTGGTTCTGCCAGCTGGAAATAAAAAAAAACTATAGAGTCCTTTATACATTCATCCAATCAGTTGGCAAATTCCCTACTAGCATCAAAGGCATGGATTTAGTTTTATTAAGTGCCTACTATCTGCTGGGCACCAAAAAATACAGTAGACTAAGGAGCTTATTTATACTAGAGGCAATAGGAAGTCATTGAGGATTCTTTAGTGGGGTGGTAGTAGTGGTTGAATTTGTGATTTAGGAATATCAGCTGCTGGTAGTATCCAGGATTAGTTGGAGAAAGAAGAAGGAAGCAGGAAGACCTGTGAGGCAGTGGGCAGAAGTAGGAAGAGTTGGAATTAGGAATTAGGAAAGAGCTGGGCTTCAGCCTTTGATACTTAATGGCTTCATGACCTTGGGCAAGTCACATAACATTTCTGATCCTCCCTTCACTGATGTATAAAATGCAAATAATGTCGCTGATGGTGCCTACCTTATAGGAGTGAGGACAGAAATTCTGAATTATATATTTATGCCTCCTTTCCAATCCTATCCCAGTATCAGCTAGTGTTTATTACATGGATTGTGAGGACCAAATGTAAGAGATATATAATAATAGAAATATTACATTATTGTCATTGTTCTCCTTGAAGACCGTTCTTGTTAGTTTAAACCTGATTTAATTTACATATAATAGGAGTGGGGAAGTGAGAGAGGGAGAAATGGAAAAGAAGAGGTGTAATTTATAGGAATCCAGAGGAGGGAGGAATCTGGGAGCCAAGGTGATGAGAGAGCATCGGTGTGAATAAATCCATGATATGTAATCAATGTAATACATACTTATTTAGATTTCAGTAGGGTCAGGGTGGGACATAAAGGTACCTACATCTGGATTCCTGCCTTTCTCAGTTCTCTCAAGGGTCCTTCCTTCTCTCAGTCAAGAAGCATTAAGTTCTAAATCCTAGAGATACAAAAGAAACAGACTTTGTCCTGAGAAAGGTTACATTCTCTTAATTTTTTTTTTAAAAAAGCTTTACTGGTGTAGTTTGTTTTTATATTACAAACACTTCCAAATTACCCCCCACTCCATGAGAGTAAAGCAATTAAATAAAACTAACAATATAGTGACCCTATATGAAAGTGCCAGCAATATTCCACATCCATAGCACCCCGCCTCTATTTTTAAATTTTTTTAAATGAACAACAAATCTTTTTTCTCTTTCTCCCACCTCTGCTCCACTCAAGAAAAGAAAAGAGAAAAAAAATTCCTTGTAGCATAAATGTGTGGTCAAGCAAAACAAATCCCCTCATTGGCAATATATAAAAATGCCCACAGCATGCCATTCTGCACCCATAATACATCACCTTTTTGTCAGGAGGTGAATGGCATGTTTCATTGCTGGTCCTCTAGCGTCATAAACAGTTTTGTATTTCCCACAGTCCCTCCAACAGTTATCATTGACTTTTTTATGGTCATCTTTGCCAGTCTGACAGGTTTGAGGTAGAAACTCAGAACTTCTTTAATTTGCGTTTCTCCAATTAATAGTGATTTGGATCTTTTGTTTTTTTAATTTGGCTATAGAGGGTCTGAGTTTCTTCCCTTGAGAATTGCCTATACGTAATCTTAAATTAAGATTAAATTAAATTAAATTACGTATATCAATTGGGGAAAGGCTCTAATTCTCACAAATATGAATCATCTCCTTATATATCTTGGAAATAAGATCTTTGTTGGAGAAACATGCTACAAAAATTTTTGTCCCAGCTAATTATTTTCCCTTTAATTAGCTTTTTTGAATTTGTGAAAAATCTTTTCAAATTTTATATAATCAAAGTGATCTATTTTGTATTCTGCGATTCTCTCTGTCCCTTATTTGGCCATGAACTTTTCTTCTATTCATAGATCTGACACATAATTTTTTTCTGTGTTTCTCAAATTTTTTTATGATGTGACCTTTTATACGTAGGTCTTGCATCTTTTTGGACCTTATCTTGGTATAAGATGTGATGTACTGATGTACATCTAATTTCTTTCATATTGATGTCTAGTTTTCTCTAAGCTTGGGTCTATCCTTAAAATAGTCCTGTGAGATAGATGAGGGTAGGGCCTGGATTTGTGATTTCATTATTATAGGGAATCCTTGATAAAGAAACTCTTGGATTCCATAGGAGAAGGTTGTGGGAGCAAGCAGCAGAAAAGAAAATGATTTAAGCCAGAAGTTGAAAGTAAGGAAGCTGGCAAAATTTTGCAGAAATTGAAGAAAAATTTAAGAACAATCTCTAGGCTTTTGTACTGGCCCAGATCCTATTTCTGGTTTGTAAATGAAGCAGGACTGAGGACAATTCAGGAAGATACAAAAATGATTAAGGAGTAGCAAGAAGGATCAGGGAGTAGAGCCTGAAGAGTTAGACTCAAGAAGAAGGGGAAGGTAGGTGGCAAGACAAGGTAAGAGAGAAAAGGTAAGTGGGTTAAGTGTATTGATAGAGTGGATTGGTAGGTGGGGCAAATTGTTGAAGCAGATGAGAAATTGGGACAAAGCCAGAGGGGACATGGGTATTGTTGAGGCCAAGAAGTTGTTGAGACCAAGGAAAGGAATTTGGATAATTTTGTCAAGTCATTAATAAGTGACAATTGGCTGTAAAAAAAACTTAACCAGGTGTTTAGGGTTGAAGTAGTTTCAAGAAAAGGCTGAACATCTCAAGCATCATGGAGAATGAGGAAATTGTGCAGTCACTTGCATCTTGTGTGTCAAGTCTGAGATTCCACCACAACTGAGAGACTATTATCTGTAAGTGTAGGCTGATCTCCTTCCTGGAGGAAAAGGGGAAAGGAGGAGAAGGGGCTCAAAGACTGTCACTCTACATTCCAAGCAGTTAGGAGGAATGAAGAGATTCTGAAGGCAGCTAGGTGGTACAGTGGATAGAGTACTGCACTTGGAGGAGTCAGGAAGATTTCTGCAAAATTTTGCAGAAATTGAAGAAAAATTTAAGAACAATCTCTAGGCTCTTGTACTGGCCCAGATCCTATTTCTGGTTTGTAAATGAAGCAGGACTGAGGACAAATCCAGCCTTAGACTAGTTCTGTGACCCTGAGCAAGTCACAACCTCTGTGAAGATAAAATATTTGTCAGGCATTTTGCAAACCCTAAAGCATGATATGAACAAATGCTGGCTATCATTATTGGTAGTTATCATTATTATTGGAAAAATGTTAGGCTTTGATGGGGAAAAAATGGACTCTGAGGTCAAGAGAGAATATGTGCACCTTAGTGGGATGATAGAGAATGGAAATATTGCACAGACAAGCACAGGAAGAAAAAGGGCAGCTGTACAAGGTTATACAAGTGTGTAGATAGGGTTGAGGCACTTCCTGATGAGGAGAACTGGAGGGGAAAGCTTTTTGTCCTCCAAAGAATGACATAAAACAGTGGTTCTCAACCTTCCAAATGTCATGACCCTTTGATACTCATATGTGGGTGTATCTGCCGTGGGCGGACCCACCTAGAGATAGAGGAGTGGTGTCTCAGTTCCTAAGACCATCAGAAATATGTTTTCTGATGGTCTTAGGTGATCCCCAAAGGGGCTGCGACCCACAGGTTGAGAACGGCTGATAGAAAAGAATCAAAGAAGCTGTAAGGGGGAGAGATCCTCCACTAGGGGGCAGAGGAAGAAGAGAAGAATGGTAGTAATTGGTCGTTTCCGGCTCATTGTTGACCCAGTGACAACAATAGCTAGATCCACTGTCTTCCTGGGGCATGTCTCCAAGATATAACCAGGAACCTCCCAAGGTTTATTACAGTAGATGACAACCTTCCACTGTGGGTGACTCATGTGGGCGCAAATGGCATAATCAGTGAGGCAGATGGTGACGTTTTCGTGGTGAGTGCTTTCATGGATGGGTTGGAGTAGACAGCTACTGAGAACCCTTCCAACTCTCCAGTTCTGTGTTTCTGTGTTCCTTCTACCTATGCAGAGGGGCATCTTCTCTGCAATTTATAGTCTTAGGAAGTTGCCTCAGTCACTGAGAGGTTAGATGACTCGTCCAGAGTCACACAGCCTGTGTGTGAGGGGGGATTTGGACTCAAGTATTTCTGATTTCATGGCCATCTCCCTATCCACTCCACCATTCTACTTCTCATTGTGAGGCAGGTAGCATTAAGTATATGAGTCTTAGAGAACTTGGATTACTGACTCGTGGTCCATTTGTGGATGGTTATATTTATTAGACTGTTTTTTTTTTGATATATTAAACCTAAATTTGTCTCTTTTTCACTTCTACCCATTGTCCTCTGAGGCCAAATGAGATTGCATTTATAAAGTGCTTAGCACAGCACTTGGCAGTAGTTGGTACTTAGTAAGTTTGGTTATTGTTATCATTCAGCTGTTTCAGTCGTGTCTGACTCTTTGTGACCCCATTTGGGATTTTCGTGGCAAAGATACTGAAGCCGTCTGCAATTTTCCTTCTCTGTTTCATTTTACAGATGAGGAAACTGAGGTAAATGGGGTTAAGTGACTTGCCCAGGGTCACATAGCTAGGAAGTGTCTGAGGCCAGATTTGAACTCAGGGAGATGAGTCTTACTGACTCCAGACCCAGCTCAAGATGTATTATGGTGCCCCTAATTGGCCTCTTATTAAATGTTTGTTCCCTTTCCATACCCACCCTGCCCTTCAAATATTTGAAGACAACTATCATGTCCCACCATGGTCCTGTTTTTCTCCAGGCAACCAAAAAAAGGGGTGTGTGTGTGTGTGTGTGTGTGTGTGTGTGTGTGTGTGTGGCGGGGGGTAGGGGGAAAGCTAGTTCCTCAAAACAATCTGTTCTAACATCGACCTGAAAACCCTTCAGCCTCTTGGTTCCCCCTGTCTGGCCACACAATTGACTACAGTATTCCAAATTTGGGCAGACCAGGGCAAAATAAGTGGGATTATCACCTGCCTAGTCCTGGACTCTAGGCTTCTATTAATGCACCATAAAATTACATTAATTTTTGCCATGTCATACTGGCTCAGGTCATGCATGATTCATGAAAACCCTTGGAATCAGATTCCCATCCATCCATAGCTCTTAATTTTTAAGTGATAGAGACACTTGAATTATGGTTGTTTTACCTATAGACTGCTCAGGCAGTCTCTGTGTTCTCACCTAAATCGATTTTCATTTACTCCTAAGTATTGCAGACTTTGCAACACTTAGTAGGGTCTTAGTCATTTTCTGGTTTTTACTTTTCCTCTGTAAAAGGAGAGGGCTGGAACAGATTGATTCTGCAGTCTGTTTAAATTCTAAGTTCGTCCTGTCATTCTATGACTTCCAACTGCTACCCAGTTAATAAAGTCCATGAAGAAAGTCATGTGGGAATAATCAGTACCTTGAGAAAGCATATATCCAGAGTCATAATTAGGGCATGATGACTGAGGCTTTGTCCCAGGGCTCCAAAATGTAGAGGGCATTATTGCACTTGAGCTCCTCCATGGCCAGGAAACACCTGAGTACAGAAAGAATTAGTAAGAATATTTAAACTAGGTAGCTACCCTATGAATTGTTTCTTCCTCTCTGCTTGACTACCTGCCTCCTCTCTTTACCAACCCACATCTCCACAGCAGTATTTGAGGATGTGGTTTGTGCTACTTGCCCTAGGTACAAAAAATTGCTAGTTAATTGCTTTGCATAAAAGTTCTAGGAAGTTTAGTTCAGAGAATGGAAAGTGATTCTAGGAGCTTCTGGAAACTAGTTGGCAGAAAAGCATCATGGAGGAGAGAACTGCTTACTACAAGATCCCTCCTCTGTTCTGCAGGCCAGGCCCAAGGCAAAATGATGAAAGTAGCCAAGTTGGTTTTGGCTCTTGGCCTTCTCACTTATCACCCCTCAGGAGATGTGTGCACAGTCTTGTTCTCTGCCTCCTTCCCTGCTCCCCCTCCAAACCTGCAGCCAACCCCTACAGGCACCCTGATGTATCAGGAAGGGCAATTCTTGAATATCTCCTTCCTGGGCAATTTCCACTTGAACCCGGATCAGAGCCTTAAGCTAGAAAAATAAAGGACTAATTTGAAATTTTAGTCTTCAGCTAGGGTTAGGGCAGGTGGAATAGGCAAAAGAGAATTCAATTTGGAGTCAGAGGACCTAGGGTGAATTCTGCCTCATTATCACTAACCATCTCTATGATCTTTAACAAGTCATTTAACCTTTATGAGTCTAGGTTTCTCCCTCTGTTAAATGAGAAGGGGGTGGACATTAAAGAGTGAAGGATTGAGAGTATGGGAACTTCTTAGGACCCTAACACCCCAACCTCAGGAAGCTGTGCCTTTCTATTGTGAGTTCTCTTTCTTTCTACTGCTAAGAAAGAATATTCTGCTTAGGGGAGCTGCCAATAAAGACAGCTCAGGTTAGTTCAGTCTTCCTTGGGACTAGCCTAGGGGTAAGATAACCCCCAAGAGGCATGGTGCAGAAGCTCTGGGAATTTCTTCACCCTCTAAATGTTCCCTAATTTATTCATTTTTTGAATTCCAAAATCCACATATTTGTGAGTCTTAGGAGATTACTGTATTTTTTTTAAATTTTATTTTTCTAAACCTTTAATGCACAATAAGAAAAGAAAAACATAAACTTAAATATGAAAACAAATACAAAATAAGAAGAGAAAAATCATGTCACAGCAGAATGTGAGAGGATTCAAAATATATAGCAATAAATTTCCATTTCCATTTCAAGAAAGCCTATGTAATAAATACAGCCTGTTGTGTTGAGAGCTGTCCAGCTTTTCGTTACTTCCTTATCTGTTTTCTTTTATTCTCTGCTGTACACTTTTTACTTGATTCTTTCTCCCACTTTCTCCCCCCACCAGAAGGCTACAATTAGGCATGGATGTATTTAGATATAGATATAAGCATACACAATTACATATATATGTACATATACATGTATACATACATACTTATATAGACATATACTTTCCCTAACAATTTCTACTCCTGATCTTTGTTTTCTGTTTGTGTGTATCTCTTATTTCTTAGGATTACTGTATTTCTATAATGCTTGACTAATCAAAAACTCTTCCTATAACTTGATTGTTTTATCAGATCCCAATTTTTTACATTTGGTATCACAATGCAAGTATTCTAAAGGTCTCATGAACTTTTACACAAATAATTGTTTGATAATCATTTTAAATGAAGAATTGAAGTGAACATAATATCTACATGGTATGGTATTAATCTACACACACACAGAACATAAATGAAATTTGATGGCTGAAACAGAAATTTGAGGATTCTTATTTAATATATAAAGTTTTAAAAGGTCTATATCCTAAAGTATTTGGGGGGATACAGAATTTTTTATAATGCTTTTAGGCTAGGGGTAAGATAACTCTGTAAATGTATTTATGAACATAAATCCCACAGCATGAATCTCTCCTTTGTTCATTTGACTTGAGTCTAATACCTTATGAAGAATTATCTAAGTTTTTAATAGTTCTACCCTTTAGAAAAGGACTTAGCATTTTTTTTGTCACATGAATCACTTTGGCAGGACAGTGAAGCTGAGGGACCCCTTCTCAGAATCATGTATTTAAATCATTGAATGAAATGCTAAATTTCAGTTAGGGGTAGTAAAAATAAAGATGTAATTTTCTTCCATCCGATGTTTCAGACACCCTGAAATCTATCCCAGGTTATAAAAGACCCTTATTTATAGAGAGTCAATGCAGCATGGTAGAAAGAAAATTTGTTTTTGTGTTAGGAAAGCCTGAGTTCATGTCTGCATTCTGACCCTATATACTCCATATTCTGTCTCTGTGACCACAGACAAGTCTTTTAACCTTTTGGTTCCCCAGTGAAATTATAGTTTTTTCCTCCCAAATATTCATTAGAGACTATCATTAAATCTATGAAAATTGTGTATAGATCATTTATTATACTACTTCAATATGTCATTGGGGCTTTGATCATATCCATGTGGGTCCTCATGTACCCTTAAGAGGGTACCCTCAACCATATGGGTACAACTCATCCATATCTTTCCATGAATAGGCAGCCTACCCAGTATATTTGGAACATTCCTGTAGACCTCTTGATGTTGCATGAATACCAATTGGGAAAATGGGCTGTCCATCAGTCATCCCTTGCTCCTGCTACATGACATGTCCACCTCCCTTTTCAGTCATATGTCCCTCTGAGAATAGCCATAGCCCCTGCTTGTCTGGTGTGATTATTCTTGGCTTATCTTTGTGCTCACATAAGTGGGTACCTTTCTACTGTCTTTTGGGTGACCTACTGCTTTAATTTTTTAGTAATTGTGGTATTCTGTGACTTTGAACCCTATACCATCACTAGAAGAATACTGATTCTAAAAGATAGACCTTGGTTGAGGTGGTGCTAGTACAATTGTCCCCGTTTTACATTTTGAGTAGACTGAGGTTTGTGGAAAGGTTGTACAACTTTAACCCACAATCACCAGGGTGTGAAGTGTCAAACTAAGCACTTGAGCCTAGGTCTTCATGATCAAAATTCAGTGTTCTCCCTGCCATTCTTCAAGTTAAGGTTGTCTCTAGTGATAGGTTAGTTCAGTAGCAGAAAGCAAAAACCTAGAGGGGAAATATAAAATCTTGCCTTTAATCATAGAACAGGTGTCAGAGGTATTATAGTAGTAACCCTCCCAATGTTCCCAATGGGTAGAGAGCAAGGTGGGATTCAAAAAATGTCCAATCTGCAACAGAATCAGAGCTCCAAGCCAGTAAGTGTTTATTAAAGGAGCCTGACCCCTTTTAATGAATAAGATCTTGAATCTGCCTGATGATCTGAGGTGCCCTCTGTCTCCAGGGCCTTGATTTTACAGTGTTTAGCACAGTGATATAGAGATGATGTAGAGTAAAACACAGGATCTCATTGATTGATAGACTCTCCAGGAGAACCTAGCATTCAACAGAGGACCAATGAGCTCATGACTGGTAGAATGGTCGTAGGCAAAGGTCTTCTCTTGGCCAAGTGCTAATGGGCGTTTCTTCAAGTTGCACAATAGAATGGAAGGATGGGGGACAAGAATAAGCTGGGGGACTTTCCATATCATTAGATAATCTCTGCCATGCTGAGCTTGGTCACTATGACTGTGCCATTCAGGGTGAAGGTCTTCTAGTTATCTTCTTGTAGTTAAGCAGGTGACTTCACAATCTGTAGTTCAAAATGCTGGGGCTTAATACACAGAACCTTATTAGAGAAATAATCACTACCCTTATGGAATCACACCAAGCTGAATAATACTGATTGAACTAAAATAGAGGAGAAATGAATTATTTGGCACAGCACAGGAAGAAGATAGAAATGGTTTTGCAAACCTTGTGCCAATGTAGGCTACAAGAACCAGTCATAGAAATGTTAACATTTCAAGTTGTTTCTAGCTTCTTAGCTAACATCAGTAGACTTGGTTGATATCAAGGTGAACCTTTAAAAATATTTTATTCATTGATTAATTTTATGTTTTTTACTCTGAAATAAAAATTAGCAGTAAAAGAGCTGGAGGCCTTGGATGTTATTTCTTGGAAGGTGTTAGAAACACACACATCCACTCTAGACTAGACTGAACTCCTCTTCCTAGCATCCAATATTGTACCATTGTAGATTAATAAATGGATTCTCACTCACAGTATCTTCCAATTCTTTCTTCTTTTCTTTGTCCTCAAGGCATTATTCACATTTTTTATAATAGCTCTACTCTTTAGAGAGGAGTTAGCATTTATTTTGTGTCATGGGCCCCCTTTGCCCATGTAAAGTGAAACTCAGGATCATGTGCTTAAATCATTAACGGAGGTGCTAAATTTCAATAGAAGCTAATGAAAAGATTAGTGTCAACTTTGAAGGAGGGAGGGAGCATCTCCTGGGCATACACTTTGACTTTGGATGGGGCTTGCTCTTTAGAGTATTCATTGGCTGAGCAGTGCTTAGAATGTAAGCTCTGTGAAGGCAGGACCCTTTGTTTTATTTTGGTTTTGCATTCCTAGCTCTTACTGTGGAGCATTACACATAGTGGTTGCTTATTGGATTGGATTGGGCAAGAAGGAGGCTATTTAGATATATCAGAGAAAGGTAAAGAAGTATCATCTCCTTTGCCTTCATAGAGTTTCCATAATTTGAGGGCGCACAAAGCACAAGAGAATAATGAAGAAGTTCTAGAGATGCCATCTCACCTTTTCATCCTTCTAGAACCCAGATCCATTGTTCCAACACAACGATTTTACCTCCTGCCCCCCAGATATTTTTGGGTGCCCCAGCCTCCACATCTTGGGTTGAGTAATACCCTTGCCTGAAATTTTTCTGTATTTCTTTCTTTTATTCTAAATCTTGCCTGTTTTTTTAAGTCTCAGCTCAAATCTGAGCCTTTCCCCAAAGCCTTTTGTCATACCTCAATAGATATTGTATTATTCAGAGCCCTTGTGATGCTTATGTCATTTGTTTGTCATTCTTTGCTTTGCTTTCTTTTTTTTCTTTTTTTCTTTTATTTAATTTATTTTTTATTTGTTTTCTTGTTTACATTATTCATTTTCATTATATTTTTGAATTACAAATTTTCTCCCCATCTTGCCCCTGCCCCAACCCTAAAACAGCAATCCCACTGTAAAGC